>CABFWB010001327.1:0-21463 GCA_902151455.1 Timema bartmani | reverse complement strand
TCAATTCTTATTATTAGCACACTTGCTATTAACGGCCTAATTTAATTGCTAAGATCATAAACCATGTATATATTTATATAAAACTGATATGTTAAAATACTTCAATATTATCAAAGTAGGCCTTTACAAATAAGAATCACCATTAGCGTGGAGAGAGGAGGAGAAAACCACAACAATAAATCACTTGTTAAAACCATCCTCAACTCACTCAGCCAAAATTCGGAGCCTCCTCGTCAACAAATAACGAGAGGTATCAGCTAATAACGCGCTCGCTCGCGCGCTCGCCAGTGTGGCCACCCAGTCGCTTACGCGCTCGCTCGCTCGCACGCTTGTCAGTCTGGCCGAACCCTGAGTCAAAAAACTTAGCTCAGTTGGTGGCGAGTCTACCTACTAAGCTAAAGGTCCCGGGTTCGATTCCTGGCATGGCTGAAAAATGTATCGGTTTCCCCTTTCACAGTGATGAAGTAACGGTCAGGGGCTGGATGTTGTGTCTGTTCTAGATCTAAGTTAGTCTATAAATAGTGTACTGATACAATCAGTCGGTTCAGAAAGTGCACGTTAAATACCCAACACTTCTATATCTTTCCCCGTGGCTAGGTGAATCTTTAGGTTGAACACAAGTCCATAGCAAATGCTATAGCTGGGTGTTAGGTGTATAGTCATGGATTAAGTTAGTTTGTAAATCGCGTGGGTGTATGTTTATAAGGTGCACGTCAAATACAATCCCTCCAAAAAACTACACTTCCAAGTTACTGTGAATTGGCAAATTTCAAACGATCAATTAAAATGCATAAAATAGATGAACTGTTTACATCACACTTCCACAGGAATTCAGTCTGTCTTGGATTACATTTTGTTATGTCTAGCGCGTTAGCCAACTACGCCACCGAGGCGGGTTTCTCACTATACATTCGGGTTATACACTTATGTACTAATTACGCTAATGGATTGGGGATGAGGAAAGGTGAATTTAGAGGACCTGTACACGCATTTGCGTGGGGAGAAAGAGAGAGGGAATCCATATAGGAAAATGACCCTCAGTACACCCGACTGGGATTGAACCATGATATCCCCGTCATCGATAGTCTCCTCTATTGCGAGAGTAACGTCTTAGACCATAAGGCCACTGAGGTGGGTGAGTGATTATTGTTTTATATTTCGTTTCTACTTCCTCTTGTTTAAAAAGTAATTATGAAACAAATTGTGGAAGACAAAATTTTCTGTATGGCTGATTCATTTACTACCCTAAACGGTAGACGATGAAACACTCTACATAATTTCACAACAGAAAGAATCAAATTTCGTTGGTATACTGGTTGAAAACGGGGGCTGCGGACATTTGCTAATTTTTTTTTAGTTAATTCGACTGTTATATTGACAAATTACTACCGAGACAAAATATACATGACAACGTACACATGGCAACATTTTTTCGAACCTTTGTTTCAAAGTACTGTATAGTGTTTTAGGTTAATTCAAAGAAGGAAATTTAATTGATTTTTATGGATAATTATGATATACGCAATTTTAGTACCAAGAAATTGTCTTAAAAATAGATTAGTAGGCTTATATGAGGTTAATTTAAGCTTCTTGCATACAATAGGTGGAAAAATAATAAGAACGTTAAAGATCACACTGTCCGAGTTATTTGCTATAAAATCTAGAAACCTACGAGGTAGGTTTTTGGAGCTCTAATCGAATTTGGAATACAAGCAAATCAAATCCTAGTTAAATATGCCATAGTTATTATGTTAGTAAAATGAGTTGCACATTAAAATAAACAGACTCATTTTGGACCCTAGTTCAATAAGTTCAACATGTTCACGCAACAATAGTTCAGCTTGTCAAAGCTAAGCGCTGGTGATTATAAACTATTTCAATACAATATTATTAATATCTCCATTCCTCAAAGTTAACACATTTGTCACGCATTATCCAAAGGTGCGATTATAGGCAAAACAAAGGTTATAGAGGCTGTTTTTTGTTTTAAAAAAAGTGCACCTTATTTTCCGGTCGGCTTGGAAATATCCAATAAAAATTTACTTTACCTCAAAATAATTGTTATTTGTCATTAAAAATATATACTAAAATATTTTAGGCACAATGTGGGATTTTTCAATGGCCTAAAACCTTATCGATTTTTCCCTAGTTTGGTTTTATTCGAGTTATCAAATAATATAAAATTTGAATCGATATCAATATTATCGAAACCCGCCTCGGTGGCATAGTTGGCTAACGCGCCAGTCGTGTTAAGCCAGACCACCGAGGACGGGGAGATTGAGGTTTGAATCTCGGTCGGGTGAACTGGGGATGGTTTTTCCTAAATGGTTTTCCACTCTCCATCCACGCAAATACGGGTTCACTTCCTCTAAATTAAACCTTCCCAATTCGTAATCCTATTAGTGTAATTAGTACTTAAGCGTATAACCCGAACGGGTAGTAAGACGCGGTGCTAAATAATAATAATAATAATAATATTATCGAAGCTTCGTAGAATCCTAGTAAAATCTTTACAAATCACAGCCAATTTGGGCACCACACACTGAAAAACGGGATAACTGTCACTATTCACCTAAGTGACGGGGTGTAGGTTATATAATTTAGGTCCTGTCCATATTCACTCTTATTTCTCTATCCATGTACAATAATTCACTAGCCAAATCGGAGAACAGTTTGTGAATTCCCACATTCGCATGTGGATAAAGGCATAAATTCGTCTACTTTAGTTTAGAGGTGGCAGTGAGTTCAAATCTCTGTCGGGTGTACCTATATATATATATATATATATACATATATATATATATATATGTATATATATGCTTTTCCACTTTCCCTCCCAGATGGAATATGAAACCTGATCTCCCTATTATTGAAAAACGACTAGATGATCTTAGTGTTCTGTCCGCGTGTCCACCTATGCGGGTCCTTCCTAGTTAATAATTAATGTTCTGTATCACATAGGTAGTTTATTTTGGTTTGAATTTATTTTATGTTGCTATAATTATTTTTGTTTTTGCAATAATTTAACATGTTCTTAGAATTATTAGTGCCTGGGATCACTCTTGCAGGGAACAGAATCATTTGCACATCCCCCTGCTATAGTACTATGGATAGTTAAGAAACTATGAATTAATAAGATTAACTAATTTTCACCCATATTTTAGACGAATTGTTGCATCACCGAGTTATGGTTAAGGGGCACACGATACTATCTCTATCCTCCCTTAAACTAAAAGTCATAATTCTATAAACTCATCACAAAATCTTTTGAGTTAATTAAGGGTTAATTCGTGTTTTTTAAGTTTCTAAGCTGCCAGTTTAACAGTTATACGTATGTATATCTATATGTGTGCATAAGTTATATGTATTTATATATAATTAACTATTTCGATAAAAACCATGTTTATTACTAAATTAAGGGCTGGGGCTAAGTAAGATAGTTTAGATGATGTTCACCCGCATCATCATAAAGAGGGAATGAGAAAATCCCCCCAAGCTAACAAGATTCGAACATCCCCGCCCAATGGCAATCCAGTCTTGTGCTAAACCAACGCACTAGACCGCGAGGTTTACAATAATAATAACCATGTCCGTTCACTCAAACGGAGCCCTCGAGGTGAAGCGCCTTAACGATCTAGTCAACAACACCAAGACAATCCTCGTATACGGATTTAAAGACGTATATCCTGACCTAAGGCAGAGCATATTAACAAACCCCATCACTACTAAGTTTGATGATGACATGCCTTTAATTCCAATAACTGTCTCATTTCATTAGTGTCATGTTACGTATCCGATGTGGCCATTAGAGAAACATTGGTAATTATTTTTTTTAAACTTGAAAGCCAGGTGATTAAATGAGTTTGTGCCGCAAGGGGATAAAACTCGTCTTGCAAGGCGACCTAACAGGTTTATGTTTCCCACAGAACAACACCATGTAGAGAGAGGGAGAAAAAAATAATGCCGATCGTTATTTATAGCTTGAGACACATTTCATAATTATTTGTTATGCAATAGAGTATGTGACTAAGTTGTTGTCCTAAAATAACAACCAGATAGAGTCCGTCAAAATAATAAGTTGAAAGAACATATAATCAATAAAGTACTTTTAATTTTAAATTAACAAAATATAATTAATTAAAGTAATGGGTGATAAAATTGAACAGGACTATTATAATTTCATAGTTCCTTAATATAACTTAGACATAAATTTATTAGCAGACTAGGATATAAAGTAAGTTTCAATTAATACATATACAAAAAAAAATTTTTTTTACTCCTAGTCTTACTACCCCTTCGGACTAAATGAATTTGACTATACAAATAGTGTAGTGATGAAAAATATATAATTTAAAGGTAATGTACCCACATTTTCATGGAGGTGTATTGGGAATCTGTTAAGGATAAAGTACCCCTTAGTATATTCAACCTTCCCATCAGAGACAAACCAGACTTGATGAACCTCACATTTACTCTACGTGCCTACCGGTGCGGGTATCTATATTAACGACGTTCAAACCTAATGTTAGAAGCGGGTTGCATCTTAACTTGACACACCTAGGCAGTCTAAGCACTGTCACACTAATACACCAATGTACTAAATTAAAATACAAGGAAGAAAACTAGCAGTTAACTTTGTGAGGTATTTTGTTAACTTGCTGATAACACTTCCCCTCTTCCTCTGACTAGTTTACAAACTCACTACTATTTGCGCATTGAAAACATTAGCCTGCTTTTTAATTTTACCTTTTCCTTATTTTCTATTCTAGATAAACATAAGCTACCACGGACATTTTTTAATCTAATCCAAATAGCCTGAGTTGTAAATGATTTATAAAAACTAAGTTTACAAAAAAAAAACTACTTCAAGATCAAAATAATAATTATGTGATTGTAGGACAATTTTTTATAATTATTTAAGAATTTATGGTTTTTGTTTCAACTTTAAAATGTGTTGAATAAAAAAACTTAAGAATTCACGAACACGGGAAATCGTATCTTAACCTGTCCTGACACGACAGTTGGGCAACGTTCTTAATAAAAGAGTTAGTCTGTCATGAGCATTGCGCGATATCCAACACACGCAGAGGACTGACATTTTAAAATCAGAGGCACCTCTGCACAAAAATGTGCACCTCGAAGCTGAAATTTTAAATTTTTGATATGATTTTTTTAATGTATTAAAAACTGGGTTGGAAGAAATAAAATGAAGAGATTTTTTGTATGTCTTCTTGAAGCAAGGAAGAGAATTAACCGTGATACTTCTGCTAATATAATATATTTAGAGTGTCTTAGTACTTAAAAAAAAAAATTTAGGTCGTACCTTGTCGAGGAAAAAATATACTTATTCAATATATTTTGTATTTTCAAACAGCTAACGTTTTGTATTTGAAGTATAAAAAAACTTCAAGGATTGTATCGTAACTACAATATCCGAAGGGAAACTAATATGGTATATAATATATATCATATTAATTATATATATCATATTAGTTATATATATATAATATATATCATATTAGTTATATATATATAATATATATCATATTAGTTATATATATATTATATATAATATTAGTTATATATATATAATATATATCATATTAGTTATATATATATATAATATATATCATATTAGTTATATATATATATTTATATATATATATATATAATATATATCATATTAGTTATATATATATATATAATATATATCATATTAGTTATATATATATAATATATATCATATTTGTTATATATATATATAATATATATCATATTAGTTACATATATATATAATATATATCATATTAGTTACATATATATATAATATATATCATATTAGTTATATATATATAATATATATCATATTAGTTATATATTTATAATATATATAACATATTAGTTTTCCTTCGGATATTGTAGTTACGATACAATCCATGAAGTTTATATATATATCATTTTAAGAATAAACTAATATTGATTGATAATTGGTCTAGGAACTTTATTTGGCTAGACAGGTGTCTTCCTAAGTAATTTTTCACCATACATATTTAATATGATCTGATTATAATCTATGTAATGAAGAAATACATATTTAAGGTATGTTAGACAATAACAAACATTCATGGGAATGTGTGCGAGGTATGTGGGTACTTGACAGTTTTGTTTATTTATTGAAATTATCCATTAAGTTTTTAAAAATATATATAAAAACCATTAAGATGCTCACTTTATCTACCCATAAAGTTATCAAGCTTATCTTGCTTGTTTACAATATGGTGCGGATTAAATGAAAAGGCTATCGAGCCTATCGGGGAAAACTGTAAGCTTCAATCGCTAACTTAATGTATACAAACATTAAACACACAAACCAACAGTTGATTAAAAACACTATTTATTACTAGTAAAATAAATCAAGATGGTCTGAATAACGTTGCTAATGTCATAGCTTGCAGCCTTAGTCGATCTAGGGCAGCGGTTCCCAAACTTTCTCCACTCGTGAACCCCTTTCACAAACATCTGAGCTGCACGAACCCCCTGGTAAATATCCATAGCCAATCATTTAATTTTATGAATAATTTTTATGAAATTTAGTTATTAATTGCAATCAAAATGTTTAATACCTTTAAATTAATCTACTATAGCTCGGTAGGTACTTTGGAATACCCCACAAAATATAATGGAATAATATTGAAACTACTTAAGTACAAGTTCAAATAATTATACATTTGTTTTAAGAATTAAAACTGAACTTAAATAAGCAAAGTACTGTAGTAAAATTTTCTTATCTTTACTGTCACAATATCACTTTTCACAAGTTTTTTAAAGTGGTACTGGAAAGTTCTGCATTGACATAAGTGAAATACCCTCCTTTAATCACAAAATCCCATGCCAATCTAAGTTTCAAAATTATTAACAAGTTTTAACAGCTACTCACCTTTTCACGTGACTTAGTGAGAAGGATGCTCTTGATTTGGATAGAACAGAGCTTTATAGTCAGGAACTACAGATGATAAATAAAGTCTCAAGTCACTTTCAGTACTGAGCCTGTTTATGTATATTTTATTTTTTAAATAGGCATATGAAGAAAAAGATTTTTCGCTCAAATACGTAAAGGAAAGTGGTACCAAACCGGTAATAGCTTTATTCGCTAACAATGGAAACTCCTCCTTTAAACTTAACCAGAAAACAATTAATGACAAAGATGTATAGCTTTTCTTTAATTCAAAATCAGTGGAAATTTCAATGAGCTGATCTTTTTCACTCACGCTTAATGTGGAGGATTACAAAACTTATGTCTCTTACAGGGGATTGTGAATCCAATTGTTATTATTGGACATGACTGGGAAATATTCTCTGAAGGTTTTTCCAAATCCCTTGAAGTGTTCTATGACCACGTTTTTTACATTTTCATCCAAAGAAAGCTGATTTTCTACCATGAAGCCGTAAATATTATCAAAGCACTCCGTTTGATAGCTAATTAAACACGTTTCCCAAAACTTATTCTTTTATAAACGACTCGATACGTTCTTGCACAGTAAAAACGTTAATATTTGACTCCTGAAGAGAGGTTTGAACTGTCCATTTTTTAGAAAATGTCTGCCAAATAGCCCCAAAGCCTGGAGCTACATTTGATCTTGCACGCACTTTGCTTTGTGAAAGGAATAGTTGCAAAGAAAAACGAAAACTTGGTGTTTAAGTTCAAACAATCTTGTAAGAGTTCTACCTAGAGATAACCACCCGACTTCAGTGTGAGACGATAAACAGTTGTAAATACTTCCCATTTCCTCACAAAGTTCTGAAAATATCCACCATTACAGAAATATTTAGGCGAACCACAGTTTGGGAACCGCTGATCTAGAGCATGCAAGTGTGACATAAGCCTATTGAACTCACACTTTCAACTCTGACTAGTCGAGTTTTAGACTTGATCGTGTTCTTAAACAACATCGGTTGTTTTGTCGAGTAGCAAAACATAAAGCGGTGTCAACACTAGTATCTTAGGGGAAACCCTTCCTTTTTGGGTATGTCAGTAAGTTTTGGACCTTAAGAAAAGAGAGATGGGTGGCCGATCAGACGTACGCCAGTTGCTAGTGGAGCTAGGACCAAAGGGCTCTACATACTCAGCTACCAAGTCTAATCAACTTTTGGGGAGTCAATGTTAGGTACAGAGGACACCCCAACCCATCCTAGAAGACAAGAGTTCGTTAATAACAGCACAGTGCTGGACGGTCAGGTGTTCGACACCAGTTAGGGTTATAGCATCGGAGATAAGTTGGGAAACGGACTGCTGAGTAGGGACATTGACAGAACGAGTACCTTTTTCCAAACTCCTACTAACTATCCATCCCGCGAGCCATTATGACAATTGCCCGCTTGTTATAGAAAAGTATTTTGTCACTTTGTTTAAACAGGCCTATAAGTTTTTCAATTATAATAGAGAGTACATTATTACCAAAGTGCTAAAAGTTTAATTTGTAAAACTGCGTTTGTAACAAATTAGAAGTAAAATTCGCGCTAACATTGGTAGAAAATAAGAAAGAGCTAATTAGTAACCGTTATAAATGAACTGCAGCTTCGAATTATGTCGGCTGGCACAAAATCAACGCCCTATTTTAAAACAGCCACTATTAAATATACAACAAAGACTTTATTTAACATAATTTATGAAAGATTTGAGTTATATAGAAACATTTTAGAATTTGTAGAGAAACATTTCAAATAATACGTCAAGATTAGTTTTTATTTTCCAATAATGCTTTAGCTATTTAAAAGAGTTTTTTAAATTCAAAAATGACACCTGGACACGGGAATCAAACTAATACTCGTGTACAGGTATAATTTTTCAATTTAAAGCACATGCTATTTAGATACGGCTATAACCGTAATTAATAAATATAACAGCTTAGCTATTTAATCAATCATATTTAAATTAAGTTAAAAAGTTCAATCATTGTTTCCAACGTGCAATTAACTTTCTTATTTGATATGAAGGCAGTCAACTCTACACTTCTCAATGCCTATACACTCGTCTAAATTATCGAAAGTTTCATGACAACCTGAATACATTTACTTTATAATGTTCCTTTAAATGTATCCATTATTTATCAAGCGAATAGGGTGTTCATTTGCTGTTGAAATAATGCGAGGTACTTCAGAAAGAAATAGATAATTTTGATTATTACTTTCCGAATGGGAAGTTACGCCATTAAAAACAAAAATAAAGACACCAACTGGACACAAAGCGTTACGAGTTGGAAGGTGATCTCTCTTAAGATGGCCAATGAAAATTTTCCACATAATCTTTGTCTTTTAGAGGATAGTAAAGAAGATTTCAGTTATACTTTTCCGAGAAAAAACATCAATAAACCATCATTTTTACATAAAATCTAGATATTTCATGACACAAAGACTTTATAATGGAGTCCCTGTTTTTATTTAATGGCTCGTCCGCACTTAGTCGCGCCCGAAAGTCGCGTCGGATGCGTATTCGCAAGACGCTTTGGGTTCATTTTATGTTTAAAAAGGGACAGTTTTCAATTAATTGTCATAAGATGTAACTTCAACCAAAAGGAATAATTAAGTACAACGAACGATGCGCTAACATTGTAGTCGCACCATATTTGTTTCTGGTTGATTGAGAGGCCTAGGCCCAAGTTAACGTAATCAGATAGGCTTACGATGGATAGTGGGCCGACAAGTGACTGTAGATGAGCCATAACATGAGTTGATTCAATCATTTTAACTGTTGGTTGGAACGTTCGATGGGATTCGATGGAAAGTAAGAGTTATACAGATCACAGGCGTTCACAGCTGCAGTTTTCTTTTTAGCACTGCATCTTACTGCTCGTTCGGGCTATACGCTTATGTAATAATTACGCTAATGGGTTAGGGATGAGGAAGGTTGAATTTAGAGAAAGTGTAACCACAGTTGCGTGGATAGGGTGTGGGAAATCATTTAGACACCCTCTATACACACGAAAGGGATTGAACCACATTCTCCGCGTCATCTGCAGTATAGTCTGTTGAGAGAGTAGAGCCTTAGACCATTCGGCCACCGACGCGGGTACTAAACATTTTAACTATTATTGTCTTAATTATCTAGGTTGAAGATCAACTTTTCCCAACACTGAAATTTTTTTATATACAGTATATTTAAATTTCCAAGATAAATTTCTTTGTCTAATTAAAAATAAACATTGGGAGATCAGTGACAATTACTTTTCCATCCCATTTAAGAAAAAAATATATTTTTTTTCATGAGACTTAGCTTTTTTATAAAACTCTTCACCTTGTAATAAATAACATAAAAATTAGTATTTCACATAACAGTGATTAACAAAAAGTCCTTACAATAGTTCGCAAGTTAAAAGCCATCTTATTAAAGGATTTTCTTACAACTTGATATTAAAGTTTTCTTAAAAGTAAAGTTCTTCAAAGTTCTTCATAAAACCAATTATTTATAAATTTTTTGGGAAAAAAATATAAGAAGAAGAAGAAGAAGAAGAGAATGGGGAATGAGGGGGGTGAAGAGCAGAATCCAAGTTTTGGTAAAGAGTGAAGTTATTGAATGTGCTGTGAAAGAAAAATTACTTTCCACAACCATTAACAGTTTAAAAAACAGTTAGAGAAGTTAACTCGATAACAAGAAGAGAAAGTAAACGTTTAATTATAATTGTTATTTGGAAGACGCAAAAGAGCTTTATTTCTAATCTTATTCTTTAAAATGAAAAATGACACCTAGACACGGAAATCGAACTTAGGACCTTCAGATTAGTACGCAAGTGGTCTAACCACTTAGCTAACCAGGAGTAGTCCCGTGCTATTTAGTTCATCTTGATATGCTCACTCGTACAGTTGTCATATTATCGACATCATACATCCCTCCAGAGTTGAGGGTGGTTTTATTACTCAATATATCGTGATCTTAATTGATCATTCATATGAAGCTGACGATTTCCACATGTCAATCACAGATTCTGCCTTAAAATATGAGTGAAGAATAATCCTGAGCATGGGATGACTCCTGGATAGCTCAGTGGGTAGATCATAGGCATACTAAGCTGAAGGTCCTAAGTTCGATCCCCGTGTCGATTCATGTGTCTAGGTTTCATTTTTCTATTAAAATAATATAATATTCAGAAGCGCCGATAGGCGTAACTAACAAATATAATAACTTTGCTGTTTAATTCACATTTGTATTGTCAAATGTATGTTGTTTTATTATTAGCGTTCGTGAACATCTTCAAGATGATTACCTTATCTCATTCATCTATCAGACCTGATATTACACTTCACAGCAAAGTCAGTCAATTAGTTGAATCACTTTGTTTTAGGTTCGTGACTAGGTGTTAGGAAGTCCCACACCAGGGGAAGTCAAAGACTTTTTTTAAACATTAAATTCCTCTTTATCAACACAAGAGTAACGAGTTATACCAAGCTGCCACTAATTTATCTGCATTCGCCTACACAAATGGGGGCGTTAGGGATGAGAAAAATATAATTTAGGGTGTATGTATCCGCATTCGCGTGTAGGAAGAAAGAAGAAATTGTTTTATTAAAACTAAATACCTTAGTATACTCGGCCGGGATTTAAGCCCTGTGCTTACACATCACTGGAAAACTATACCATACGAGCTTGACGTTTAGCCTTACACGCCCACAGATACAGCTCAGGATGGAACCAGATAAATGATTTAAAAATACATTATGTATATCTCTTTTTGCGACGCTTCACTCGCACGATAATTTTAAAATTATGTTCATACTCTTAGTATCTGACAGCTACCTCATTGATACGGATTAGTGGCATGAAGCTGTCTGAAAACATGGTACGCGCTGCATCTCTGCACTACGCTCCGTTATTTAGTGAATTATAAACTGTTTACATTTATTTTATTTTAGCTATAAATATTTAATTTACATCAATTGTGCACATTTATGACGATTACAGTAAACTGCAGGTACTGACTAGTGAAAAAAAGAGCAATGACTCGCTTTACGACAACGGTACGGTATAGAACATTGTTCCGCAAACGGTGTACCGTGCGGCCACGGCCCAGAGCACCACGCATTGCTATTCGACAAGGGCCAGTTTTGTAGTCAGACCTAGCACGCCACAAGAGCGGCACTACACTAAATACTAAATAAAATAAATAATAAAATAAATAATAAATAACTAAAAAATCAAGAGTTTTTCTGGGAAGTTAGAGTTATGGTTTACCCAAGTTACCAATGGTTTGAATGAAAGTTTTCCAAATGTTGAAGCGGGTACACAAAAAAAACTTCAACCTCTAACCTTGAAACATTTAAGGTTACTTCCGGAAAATATAGTATATTCTTTTTCAATTCTGATTTACCGTACAACGGTTGGGTTGGGTGCATAATCCATTTTCTGCTGCAGCGGCGCATACCAAAAACAAACACACGTGTGGAGCAAAAAATCTAGGCCTGTTAGTGTACCGTGAACTTGAAAAGTTTGCGGAATTCTGGCCTTAAGCCTAACATGTCTTAATAGCGGGGTATGGCTATATCAGAGAAGTCTGTGAATACCAAACCACGGGAATCACGCATGCTAGACAATATACATATTCCACGCGCAGATGATGAGTTAATAATTAAATCACTGTTTAAAAGATGCAAGAGAAACCTCTCCCACTTAAATCTCACGGGTTCTAATAAGATAAATAATTCATTCATACAATAAAGCCCAAGAACCTAAATAGAGTATGTTCCCCCCCCACCTTCCACTCCCGGGCAACATTATACAGGGCTGTCATGTTGTCAGTCAGAGTTGTTGACGGAGGAAAGAAGGGGGTATGAGCCCCCTTACCCTCGTGGCCCCCTTACAAACTCTGATAACTTGTCACTCTAGAACACAGACAGGGCTTAAACCACAAAGAAGGGGGAGGGGAAGGAATTATTTCAATAAGACCACCTCCTCCTTGTTCTTCTCTTCGCGGCGCACTATGGGGCCTTAGAACAAGAACAATGGAGACGTGAAAACTCCCTTTCTTGCCGCCTTTATGTTGAACAATCACCGACTTCACAGCCCTTACGATATAAATATATTTTAAAAAGAGGATAATATATAATTATATATATAATACTGGCTCATAATATTACCAAATCATCACACGCAGTAGTGAATTGTAGGTCTAAGGTGTTGGGCTCGCATTTAACTTTATTTTTTTACGTACACCATGTCTAACTACTCGTTCAGGCTAACAGCATATTGATGGAGTAAGGAAGAGGAAGGTATATTTAGAGGTGTAAATTGAGGAAAGTAGGAAAGCATTTAGGAAAACCCATCCACCGGGAGTCGAGCCTTGACCTCTCTATCCATCACCGGAAAACCAGACCAAATGACGATATGGATCACATTAATCCATGTGGGTTTAAATACACTTGATCTCCACGGATTTTCATGTTTGAATCCTGGGCAGGGTACAAGGTAAATGCTTTCTTAATTTGATTTGCACTGTGTATTTCACATCCTTCTCCCCACGTCCTCACATATCATATTTAGTCGTGTAAGACCCTTGAGCTCAACGCACATTTAAAAAAACTCTCCCCAACCTTTTACTCTCTGGAATTATTTAGACTTGAAGCAAAATATGTCTTCCCATTGGGCCGCGTGACCTTAAGAGGCCTCCCTAGAAAGTAGAAAATTCATATTGTTTGACCTAAGAAATTGGCAGGAATATCATCAGTCTGATTTGGTTTCTCTTCATTGTTAACTCTCTTTCTCTCTCTTTCTCTCTCTCTCTCTCTCTCACACACACACACACACAAACACACACACACACACACACACACACTAGACAAGTGAAACAAGATGGTAACATTGCCGCAAGGCATCACTCTTGCAATTGACTGGAGAGTTGGGGTTGGAATCCAGGTCAAATGTACTAAGGGTGGTTTTCCACTCTCCCTCCACGCAAATTCTGGTACACACTCTAAATCCAACCTTATTCTTCCAAAACACATTAACATAATTAGTATATCCACACATGACCCAGACGCGGTGATAAAAACACCTTGCCGACACAGAAATATTAAGAAAATATCGATCGTATATAATATCTAGATATTTGAAATTGCCACCATATTATCATATTATCAGGTACTTTGAACCCAAAGCATGGAGCCACGTTTAACAATTTAATCTTTCAAACTTATTTATGAAAACCTAAGAAATGAAACCTAAATTTTGAAAGTTAACTATTTGTTTATTCGTTATTGAAAATTATACTAACAAAAAACAAAATGATAAGACTATTTTGATTGTTTTACTCAGATTAACTGATAGAGTCGACTAATTTAACTGATATTTGAGTTCCAGATGAACTCCGTGGTGACCTCGTAAGCAATCCCTCAATGTATAAAGAAAGTTCTACGTCACGTACTGCATTCAAGCGAACGACAGCTATGATTTGTTTGGCGTAGACACAGCATTTCTGAGGATAAGTTATTTGATTTGTGAAAAAATGTTTAAGTGAAAGTTTATGAGTGAAGTATTTTCACGTGATGTAATTCATACTTTCCAGTCACGTTCTCATGTGTAGGCCACGATCAACAGGTCAACCGTCAGTCAAGAATGTGATTCATTGCGTGGGCTGCAATTCTTCTTTTTCTAGATTGTGTATTTTTTGTACAGGTATTTAAAATAGCTTTTCTAACTATACAGCCTATGTCAGTACATGACTTAAGAGTTAACTTAACCTACGACAGTACACCAGAATACACACACACACACACACACACACACTTAGTGATTGGATGGAAAGATGAACACGGAAAAGGGGACAATTTTCAACCTTGCGAGGAATTGATTCCAATACCCTTTGAACCGAAGATTAATGCGATGCCAACTTGTTAAAGGTGTCAGGATAGATGTTTTAAATAAAGTAGTTTACTCCACGTTGAGTTAGTTTAAAAGTCATGTTAACTGTTGATATACCTACCACAGTACTTAGAAAGTACATCAAATACTACCAACAAAAAAACTTCACCTAATCTAGGAATTATTTTAAATTGAGGTACAAAATAATCTGATACACTCCTAATCTTTTGAAATAATATATTTTTAAAACGTCCAGCTCGGAAACAAAACAAGTAAAAAAGATTTTTTTTAAATGCCACTTATTTTATTTACGTAACTAACAAAAGGGAATGTTCAAGTATACTTGATTACTTGGTATCAAGATTCGATCAATATTGTAGCAATTTTTTGCTACTGCATTCCATCGATTCCGTGGTAAAGTAGCACACCGCATTTAATGAAAACAGTTCCGTCAATTCACCGTTTTAACGAAGAGAATCCACTGATGATGTACACGTGAAACCGGCATCTCATTGGTCGAGACATTTAGTCGAGGACCACGTGATTTGTCGGATCATAAATTATACCAGTCGCTCCTAAAAGTGAATCTAATAGATATAGATACAGCTAAGAATAAAATATACATTTGTAGTGATAGTGAGGTGCGGTGAAAAGAAATTTGTCAGAAAAGGTCAAATATAGCGTAATCCCAAATTCACCATTGTCTCACAGCTGTACTATTACTAGCGTGACTGTGTGAGCCTTAATGTACCACTGTCTCAAAGTTGTACTATTACCACGGTGAGCCCAACTATACCATTGTCTCAAAGCTGCATTATTACTAACGTGAGCCCAACTATACCATTGTCTCAAAGCTGCATTATTACTAGCGTGAGTCTAAATATACCCCTGCCTCAAAGCTGTACTATTACTAGCGTGAGCCCAACTATACCATTGTCTCAAAGCTGTACTATTACTAGCGTGAGTCCAACTATACCATTGTCTCAAAGCTGTACTATTACTAGCGTGAGCCCAACTATACCATTGTCTCAAAGCTGAACTAAAACTAATAGGGCCCCTACACGATCAGTCAGTAATGACTGACAATCTGATCGTGTAGGGGCCCTATTAGGGTTGATCACGCACCTTTGCTACCTTTTCACCATTAGAATAACACTAAACAAAAATATACAAATTACGTATCTTGTATTAATTTTTTCCTATAACCTAATCCATACTAAAAGAAAATACTGGAGATCAACCAACCCCACTCACAACAAAAATAACGTCCAACAGATGGGTAGCCGTGTAGGAATGACAGTGAGAGGCCTCAGAGTAATTCAGAACAAGCAGTAGTATAATGTACACGGAACACATCCTGCCATATTTCTGAGGAGACGGCCAGACTGGGTGAGCGAGCGACTAAAATATAAAATAGAACACATTTGTTGTAATGAGAGGTGGCCAGACTGGAGCGAGCGACTGAGCGCGCGCGCGCTTGAAAAATAAAACCAGTTCTATCTTTCAAGCGTGCGCGCTCAGTCGCTCGCTCGCTGGCGCGCTTCCAGTCTGGCCACCTCTCATTACAACCAATGTGTTCTATTTTATATTTTAGTCGCTCGCGCGCTCAGTTTGGCTGTCCTGGTTCTATATTTCAAGCGCGCGCGCTCGACCCGGTACAGTCTAGTTTACAGGCGCTAGGTGATATTATTGTATGTTGGTTCATTGAGTGCTAGGAAAACTTCTCATTTTGACATTTTTATTAATATCGATAGGTTTAGCACACTTGCTACTAACGGACTAGTTTAATTAGTAAACCATACTTATATATACGAGTATATAACTGAAATGTTAAAATACTTCAATATTATCAAAGTAGGCCTTTACAAATAAGAATCACCATTAGCGTGGAGAGAGGATGAGAAATCCACAACAGTAAATCACTTGTTAAAAACCACCCTCAGTTCACTGAGCCAAGATTCGGAGCCTCCTCGTCAACAACTATCAAGAGCTATCCGCTAATTACGTGCTTGCACGCCAGTCTGGCCACTCAGTCGCTTGCGCGCTCGCTCGCACGCTTGTCAGTCTGGCCGAACCCTTAGAACTAAGTGTCGTCGCACTGCAACCTTATCTTCCAGCCCTTCTTGTACCACTAGCCAGATATTGTGTGTTTACCGTGACTTATCTCTTTAACCGAGATGGTGATACTGTACCAACACAAAATAATTGAAGCATTTTTCAACAAGCTAATTTAGAGAATTACATGATGTGATGGACATATTTTAAATCTTTTCACCGAATTTCCTACATTTTTACTACCACAAAAAACTTTCAGTGGGGCTACAATTTAGTGGTATTTAAAATATTTCCCTTGGAAAATATTTTCTAAATTGCATTTTAAAAATGTGTTATAAATTAAATACTTAGTGGGTAAAGCGTCTTTATAGTGATCTAAGGATCCCGGGTTCGATTCCTAGCATGGCCGAATAGTTTGTCATTGGTGAAGTGTGAGTTTCTCCTTTCACAGTGCTGAATTAACGGCCGGGGACTGGCTGTTGTGCCTGTACTAGATTTAAGTTAGTTGATAAGTCGTGCGCTGATATAATCTGTCTGTTTAAAAAGGGCACGCTAAATACCTCAAATAAACGAAAACCTATACAAATAAAATAGTTGTATAAATAACAATAACTTTCAACTATACTATATACCGTTCTAAGTTGGTGTTTAGTTCTACATCTAACATAAGGGCTGTTGAAAACTTTATCCAAGATGTAAGTTATTATTATTATTATTATTATTATTATTATTATTATTAGCACCGCGTCTTACTACCCGTTTGGTTTATACGCACTTACGCTAATGTGTAATGGTAGGGTGATTGTGAGATGAAATGGAGGACCTACAGTTCAACGTGGAATCCGAACCACGGTGGAGGCCTGGCATTCCACACATTCACAAGTTGTGATTAATACACGTCTTGTCAGAGGTGAAGGAAGGGTTTGGCAATCAGATAAATCTGTGCCGGGACAGAGGATTGAGCCCCGGACCCCAGCACAGAGGTCTGACACCTTACCCCTAGACCACTAGGTCACCCCAAGATGTAAAGATGAAGAAGATATCGTAGAGGAAGAACACCCATACTCGCGTGGAGAATGGGACCATCACATTATGGAAAACCACTTTTAACGAACCCGTCCGGAATTCAATCACCGACCTTTCCGTCAATAGCAACCAACTACAATGAATCAAACGACTTCACCCGTTCGGCCACCGCTTCGGTTTAGTTAAAGTAACGTGGTAGGTAATCAAATTCCTATGAATAATATAATGCTCTAATCAATGATGAGTTATTAACATAATTATTATTTAAATAGTATTGGAAGGGCTTACCCTGAATTAGTTCTATAATCTATTTTGATTAATTAGTTCATCTGAACGAGAGTCGCAAAGTTTGTTATATTTCCAAAATATTCATAGAGAACAAATGTGATCGAAAGTAATTCTAGTTGCATCTAAGGTGTACAAATAGGCTCGAAAGTATTTTTTATTCCAGCTGAGGTGTTTAGGCTATGATAAAAAACATTGTTGGTTCTTGTGGAGGAATATATATTTTTTCTCATTTGGTGTGTTCAGCCGACAGTATTGATTCCTCGCATAAAACTCTGATTAAAATAATACGATAATCTCATTTCCTCCCCCCCTGGATTGATTTTTCTAACTAACGAAATTTATTTTTCAAATATCTCTGGGGTGGGGGGGAAGGGGTGAAGTAAATCCATCGGTCACATATCGATTGTGGTACGTTCAAGAACCGTGGAACGTTTGTGAAAATACTTTCCCGCAAAATTGGTAGGATCTTTCGCTCTTGCTTGTTCATATCAATTCTCGTGTGCTGATATAATCAGTCGGTTCAGAAAATGTAGTTAAATACCTTAAATAAATAATTATTTTAACCGCTTCTTAGTAACCATTTTAATCACGCCAACGGAGTTCAGATGAGGAAGGTAGAACTGTAGAGGAAATGTACTCGCATTAGCATGGTGGTGGAGGGGGAAACTATTGAGATAAACACACCCTCAGTACACCTGGTCGGGATTTTAAACTCAATCTCTCCGTCAAAGGCAAATCAGTCTAATCCAGGTGACACGTTAGACCATGCTACCACCGATATAGGTAGGTCATTAATAATATTTCTGTAAAAAGCATTAATTAAATCAATACTGTACATCTGGTCTGAGAGCTGCTAATTAAATGTGAGGAACATATTAGGTACCTGCATCCGAGGATCAAATCGGCGATCCTTAAACATGCAAATTATGTTTCTCTGACCCTCGACTTATCGTGACGAGCCAAAGTTTGGAAGGACGTCTCTTACAACTAGATCAACATTGCCGGTGTTGACGTAAGAGAAGGAAGACCAAGTTGACTGTAACTAGTGTATGCATTGTTTGTGTAGGTCATGGTTAGTTTGGCAGTGCACGCAAGTCACCCCCCCCGCCCTTCCGCGCGCGTACAGCCCACCAGTCAGTGTTGACCCAGGTCGTGAACTTGCATGTCCAAACAAAGCACCGCAGGGAGGTACTAGACAACACCCAGTCGGCATACCAGTGCGACAAAGGGGAGAAGTTGATGTTCTGGTTTGCTCGCCTGTCTCTAGCCCTGTATTGAGAGTGGTTCAGATACTGGCTAGGGTTTCTGGAGAGTATTTTTCTTTTATTCGTATAATAGCACAGATATTTTTATTGTATTTTTTTTTAACGTGCACTGCGTCTTACTCTCTTATTGCCCATCCAAACTGTTCGCATGGTTACACCAAAGAAATAGGGATAGTAAAGGTATACTTTAGATTAGTTGTAACCACATTTGTGTGGATATACGTTCAGAAAATGACCCTAGAAAAATAAATCTCAACACATCCGGCCGAGATTAAAACCTCAACTTCCTCCTTCACCATCGAAAGAGTATCATATTAGACCAAATTAGTCCAAATGTTATTGAAATTATCACCCACATTGGTGAGCACTTTAGACCAAGGGTTCTTAGCCTTTTTACGATTACAGGCCCCCAATGGGCTGCCCAATGTGTCCCCCATATTATACCCGCCTTCTCCGGAATCCTCCCGAATCTAGGCACACCATCAATACGGTCAATCCACGGCAATGATGTCCTAAATATTGCTTGACTAATCTCCTCAATAAACAGACGCAGGGCGTGATGGAGAAGTACCACTTGATGCAATATTCAGTCCCCAATTTCCCTTCAACATACTTACAACACACACATGTACGCACAGTTTCAACGACAGGTAGACCTTTGGAAAACGCAAGATGGATTGCGTCACAAAAGAAACGAACTTGGTATCGCGTCACGATATTGTTGCGTGGTGAATAGGTTGTCTTACTACCCGTCTTGGATACTTGCATGGTTACAGTAATGGGGTAAATTCGAAGAGGACGGTATATAGGGAAATGCATCTGCATTTGCGAGGAAAGAGGGAAGATATAAATAGATGGGAGAGAAGTTATAATATATATATATGTGTGAGGTAGAGAGAGAAAGAGATACATACAAATACAAAGAGACACATCTATAAAAAATCCTCTGTACACACGGTGGAGATTCAAACTCTGACTTTCTCATAATCAGTAAACCAAACCAGACGATGCTTATTCCCTAACTTGCATGCCCACCGATGCAGGTGAATAATAAACTAAGATATTTAAGGTGGGGTTAGGACCAGTATTTTTGCAGTTTTTATAAAAAAAGCTAATTTTTAATCAAACTAAATTAATATTTCTTGTGTGGATAAGTTTAGTTTAATTTTACACACATAGTAATACTGTATCAGCCAACCTTAAATATTTGTTATGGGCGTTCTGGAATTTAATTAGAACTTTTTAGCTTAGGTAAAAAATTCATCATTTTATTGGTTTTTTTTTCTTCAAAAGTGACAACTGCTGATCTAGTGAAAGTATACATGAGCGTTTCTAGAGTTCAAGTACACCCCATAGGTGGCTACACAGTCTAAGTGCCAAGTTTTTTTTTGTTTGAATTGTCAGTCGTGGTTTGAATCTAGGCCGTTTGTGCTGAGAAAGTTTTTCCAAATTGATGTTCCACTCAAATGCTAGTACATTTCCTCTAAAATTCCATCTTCCCCATTCCTAATAGCTTGAATAAGTAGACGAAGGGCGATAAGGAAGTTACCCGCTTCAGTGGACGAAGGCGTCACTCTAGTTTTAGACTGGGAGATTGGGGTGTGAATCCCGGTCGGGTCTATTGATGGTGGTTTTCACACTACTTCCACGCAAACGCAGGTAGATTACTTATAAAATGCTTCCTTTATCATCCCTATCATATTAGATTAATTATCTATACATGCGTATAGCCTGAATAGGTAGTTAAACGCGATGATGAAAAAATAATAATTTGGAAGTTATAAGTTGGGTGTAGGATAGCTGGAAACAATTTAAAACAAAAACAAAAAACACCCTCAGTAGGCTTACCCTCGACTGGGATTTGTAACACAACCTCCCTAGCAAACCAGACTAAGCAAGCGTCTCGTTTAGTCAATATGCTCACCGATGGTGATACTAACACTACTTTCCTTAGACATTTGTACCACAGTATGAGTGTATTTTA
>CABFWB010001326.1:148823-160777 GCA_902151455.1 Timema bartmani | reverse complement strand
CCCCCCCCCCTCTCCCGCAAACGTGCCAAACGAGATGTTGGAAAATTACAGCTAGGGACGATCAACCATTTGCATTGCTTTTTAAAAACTTCGCTTTCTAAACAAAGTGTCATATCACGATTTAACGATTTACAAACCGACATTTACGGCAACATACGGGACATTAAATAACGTATCACTTATCACGGAATATTAGCATAGGTACATTATTATAGGTGTCGATTGTGATCAAACTAGGGTCTCTTAAACCGACAGATAGCCTCCCTAGCCACTTGAACACAGGGGTAGGAGTTTTGCTTGCTTGACACGAACTAAGATAACAAGTATTGGGTGATAGTTTAAAATAATAAAAAAAGCACTCATGTATCGGCGAGGAAAGGTATCCATTCACTTGATATCCGCCTCGGTGGTCGTATGGTTGAAGGCTGAAATAGCAGGTAGATCAGGGTTCGAATCACAGTACAGTGTATTGACGGTCGTTTTTACTACATTGTTTTTCATTCTCTTTCCACACAAATATCAGTTTTTTTTTATAAATTCATAGGCGTCCATATACTTAAGTGTAAATATGCGGATAGGTTGGGTGGGTGGTAAGACGCGAAGCACCATAGATTTTAATTTAATTTAATATTTAGCACCGCGTCTTACTACCCGTTCGGGTTATACGCTTAAGTATTAATTACGCTAATGGATTGGGAATTGGGATTCGAACCTCGATCTCCCCGTCCTCGGTGGTCTAGCTCAACACGACTGGCGCGTTAGCCAACTACGCCACCGAGGCGGGTAGCACCATAGAAACCTTATTTTTACAAGTGAGTAAATTTTACCCTTTTTTTTTAGAACCGCGTCACACGTTCAGGTAAAACGCATAGGTTCAAGTTACGTTGATGTGTCAGGAATGAGGAAGGTTGAGTTTAGAGGAAATGCACCCACATGTGCGTGGATAGAGTGGAATATTATTTACGGAAAAACATACTTAGTGCACCCAACCGGGATTCAAACCCCAATCTCCCAGTCATCGACAATCAAGTATAACACGAGAATGACGCCTTAGACCATTCGGTCACCAAAGTCGGTTACCTATTTACTATTAAAATCAGTTATGAGCCATTTTATGATAGTCGTAGAATAACATGAAAAATTTACTTTTGACTTAAAGACCACAACCAAATGTCAGCCATTTCGTTTCAAAAAAGACATTCACATGTATAGTTTCTTATATCACCTGTCACGTCCAAACTATCAACGCCTGGAACACTCTAATTATTATATAAGACACCGATCCACTGGTATACTAAACTGGTAAAGAACGTTCTATCTGGTTAGTCGTGGAAACAGACTAGCGCCTTGGTGCTCTCAACTACAACGGTGGATGTGTTAGCGCAGTTAGCCGGTTCTTGCCCGCAAGCCCCGAATCTGTGTGTGCAACACATTATAAGAATAGTCGACAATAAGAGAGAGAGAGGGGGTAACGAGACAGGATTAAAACCGGACAGTGTATGGCTCTTAATTCGCGACGTGTTACTCGGCACAGTTGTAATTTGATGTGTTTGTTAAAGCTGGTAGTTAAATGCCGAGAAGTGTGTTGTGTGTGTAAGTGGTGTGCACTTGTGTGATTCTGTTTGCTTTATTCTGCGCTACGTGCGCGCTGGTAGCAGCTACCTACCTCCAGGATACGTCGTGTTATAGTACCATTCTCATAACAAGGGCCTTAATCCGTAAGGTAGGAACGCTTCTAGAGCTACTCTCACGTATCCATACGGCCAGTCATGTGGTCTAAGGCAGTCACTTTTGATAGATATTATCCATACTTCTAAAAATAACAATAATAATATAGTAAAATGTTATCAACCGTAAAAATATGTATTATCTGAGAGATTCTTCCTATGAAACTGGGCTGTAGCTGTGGATGGCTACAACTCTCTTTGTGGTAGATAGACGAACTAACTGGATTCAATCAAACACGAGTTTAAAAAATATTAAAACAGCAACTTTTTTTTTTAGAACAGCGTCTTACTACCCGTTCGGATTATACGCTTATGTACTAATTACGCTAATGGTTTTAGGAATTAGGAAGGAAGTGTAGCCATATTCACGTGGAGGGAGAGTGGAAACCTATTTTGTAAAAACCACCCAACCGAAATTTGAACCTCGATCTTCTCGTCATCGGCAGTCTAATTTACCGCGAGAGTAGCGTTAGACCACGCGGCCATCAAAGCTGTTGGCAACTTATTAAAGCTAACATACCTTTTTAAACTGCATACAAACCACTTACATTTTTTAATCATCAAATAAACATACAACGCTCATCGCAAATTTAAATTATGGTGGCTGAATGGTCTAAGGCGTCACTCGTGCAATAGACTGGACTACCGATGAAAAGGCGATTGGGGTTCAAATCCCGGTCGGGTTTACTGAGAGGGTTTTTTCCCTAAGTGTTTTTCCACCCTCCCTGGAAGAAAAGGTGGTTACACTTCTTCTAAATTCAACCTTCCTCATCGCTAACACATTATCGTGACATATACGCGTTTAAACCGAACAGGTAGTAAGACGCGTCGATACACCCCAATTAAACACTCTAGCACTGTAAAATGAAGACAAGAGTCCTCTAGACTT
Organism: Timema bartmani; assembly: GCA_902151455.1. Classification (NCBI taxonomy): domain Eukaryota; kingdom Metazoa; phylum Arthropoda; class Insecta; order Phasmatodea; family Timematidae; genus Timema; species Timema bartmani. The sequence continues at coordinate 158,161 of CABFWB010001326.1, read as the reverse complement.
GTAGTCAGCTGTCCTGACCACTCGACCTGGGGGAGCAAGTGTTTCTCCTTGTCATGCGTGGGAGGGGGAGTTACCCCAGTCAGCAGAGAATAACCAACAAGAGCTCCCCCTGGCGACAGTCCGGACAGCTCAGCAAGCTGGTAGGTAAACACAGGGATCAACTGACAGCTCGGCATTCAGGTACAGATCAACAGTTTTATGTACATTCTCAGAATGAGACTGTTCTGCAGTGGCGGCTTGTGGCCCACTAAGTAGGTGAGGGTGCTGGGTCGGTGGAAACAACACCTAGAGACTATTACATACACATTAAGCTATCAATTATTGTGGTGGAGGATGGAAGGAGGGGAGGGTGGGGGGAGACAAACGTTGTTAGCAAACGAAAAGAAAAAACTAGCTAAACTTAAAATTATTTTAGTTATTTTATTAATGATATACTTAGAAATAGAACTCAAACAAATAATTTAAATTAGAGATAATCTTGAGGAGAATGGGATATATTCGAATAGGCTTTTATCAAAATATTGAAGTACATTATCTACACTACTGGTCTATAGCAGACCCAACGTTAGTGACACATTCAACCACCAGGCGCTGTAGTTGACACGTGAGTGAGTGAAGAGAACTGTATTCGCTGTTATTGGCTGTTATAGCTGTTATTGTAACTCATTTGATAATGTTTCTGGTGTTTACGTCCTCTGGCGAAATTAAACTGGAGAAGGAACTTTAAAACTTGGGATATCTCGAGTGCGTTATTTACATTTAAATATGTTGAAACTTTAAGGAAAAATTTAAGAAAATAATTTCTGGGAAATGCAAACATGGATTTGAGTAGAAACTTATGGGAGTGAATACTTGTATTTTCAATGGCTAATTTGAGCCAATGAGGGAAAAGCTCTTAACCTACATCTTGCTTCCAGCCATAAATAACAGCATTTTTCGTAGAAAGAACGTTTTAGAAATATTAATATATTTTTTCGCAGTCAACATTGATAATATCTATCAAAAGTGACAGATGACTACTGGTGTACACTAGTGTTCCTGTACTACTGGTGTACACTAGTGTTCCTGTACTACTGGTGTACACTAGTGTTCTTTTACTACTGGTGTACACTAGTGTTACTGTACTACTGGTGTACACTAGTGTTACTGTACTACTGGTGTACACTAGTGTTACTGTACTACTGGTGTACACTAGTGTTCCTGTACTACTGGTGTACACTAGTGCTACTGTACGACTTGACGTATGAATACGTGAAAGTAGAGCTAGTAGTTGTTCTAGTTGTAAAATAAGGGTCCTCCTGTGTGGTGATTAGCACTGTGAAGTGTGTTAACGCGCCTCAGGGCAGCCAACCTTCACGATAATCACACCGCACGAGAGGTGTAAGAGAAGTGGGCGTTCCTCGGATCGGAGGGACGTTTGTTTATGAATGAGTTCTGGAAACATAAAACATAGTCCCGAGACTACACAGGGGGAAAACAACATCAAAATCAACCGATACATTATTTCTTTGTGATCACGCATTTAATAAGGGCGTAGAGGATCGTTGTACGCGGCTCACCGTTACCTTTTTAACAATCACGAGTCGACGTCAGGAACATTCTAGATAGTACCTCTTAAAGTTGGAAGGAAGGGAGCGCGAATTAGTTTTTTTTTTAACAAAATAAATAAAATATTGCTTCAGTAGAAAAATTTAGAGTATCAACTGTAGACAATTAAACTTAACTTTTATACTGAAGCAATATTTTTTTATTTTGGCAAAAAATATGTTTTTGCTATAAGTCTGAAAACTAAAAATTTGGACATTAGCTCGCTCTCACCCACCTCGGTGGCGTAGTTAGCTAGCTAACGCGCTATTTTCGTGTTGAGCTTAACTGCCAAGGATGGGGAGATTGAGGTTCGAATCTCGCTCGGGTGAACTGGGGGTGGTTTTCCCTAAACGGTTTTGAACTCTCCCTCCACGCAAATGTGATTTCATTTCCTCTATATCCTAACTTCCCAATTCCTAACCCATTCGAGTAATTAATACTTAAAGCGTATAACCCGAACGGGTAGTAAGACGCGGTGCTAAGTATTATTATTATTAACTCGCTCTCTATTCCCCCCACCCTAGCCCGCAACTCTGCCAGGGCTGTCCACACATTAAGAACTATGGATAACAATCAGGAAAGGATAATTTAGAGGAAATGTAGTCATATTTCCATAGAGGGAAAGGGAAAATTCTATTTAGAAAAAAAAACTACCATAGTTTACCGGATTGGAATTTGAACCGTGACTTCTCCCTTACTATATTAGAAGAGACTAATGCCTTTCTCCCCAATAATGTGAGTTATCCGCCAATAATGATGGTTGATGTACGACACACAGTGAGAAAAGTGAAATCAGCATTCTTCTGAGCATAGGACGATAAACAACCATTATTTTTTTTAAAAAAAAACCTCTCCAATGTATCTAGCCGGTAGTGAAGCCCTGCCTCCCCTATCAATATCAAGCACGCTAGACGTAGGCTAACTCAGCAGAGTTTGTAATTAATAAAATAAATTCTGTTGAAGATAAATAATGTCACTTATTTAATTCAAATATATATGTATTATGTAATTATTAATTTTAGGTTTATTTGACCGAATGTTACATTTCAAAAGATGCCTTCATGGATATAAATTATTTAAAATTTTATCAAATAACTCATATTATTTACAACCAATTATATGTATGGATTACCATATGTTCAATAACCTGGCACCTTTTCAAAAACCAAATTTAAAACAATTAAAATACATTTTGATCCTTGTATCAGATAGTTAGATGCTGCCGTAGGTGTAATAAACGTTGATAAATCAACCATCAGTTTGACGGCAGAGCACAAAGTTTACATTAATTGAAACTATAAATAACGTAGTTACAGCACCTTGTGTGAGGAAGTAACAATTACCCGCTTACTTACTCGAGACTAATAGAATCCCGTTGTCAAATTGCTGTGTGAATACCATTACAGTTTGAAAACGCCCTTTTTTATAGGAGGGGGTTAGTATTCGGTACAGGGCTTATGTTAAAAGGCAGAACTAGCTTGACCCTAGACGAATTTGTTTGGTATTTATATGGTGGATGAAAGGAAACATAATTATTCAGCCATAAATAATTACATGCCTAACCAACTAGAAAACCAATTTCCCTAATTACTTTCAAATGCAGCTTAACGCGTCGCATGTTGCGTCCTTAAGGGAGAAAGGAAGGAACGTGAATTATGCTAAGTAATTTTATAGTGTTTTTTTTTGTGACCTGTCAGTCTAGGGGTAAAATGTTTAGACTTCTGTGCTGGGGGTCCGGGGTTCAATTCTCGGTTCCGGCACAGATTTATCTGATTACCAAACCCTTCCTTCACCTCTGACAAGACGTGTATTAATCACAACTTGTGAATGTGAGGAATGCCAGGCCTCCACCGTGGTTTGGATCCCATGTTAAACTGTAGGTCCTCCATTTCATCTCACAATCACCCTACCATTACATATTAGCGTAAGTGCGTACAACCCAAACGGGTAGTAAGATGCGGTGCTAATAGTAATAATAATAATCATCAAGATTTTTCCAGTCTAGTTGGAGTAACCTTACGACCAAGGTCACAAGATGTTAGTTCAGACAAAATGCCTTCAATCAAATTAATGGTTTAAAGATGTATTTGCAATCCAGCAAGGAACCCAGCTTCGCTTTCCTGATCCAGAGATACATGCTAGCACCTATATTAATAATACACCTCTGGTAAATACTTTATAAGAGAGCGACTATATTTTAACTATCGATATATCATAATGTATTTTATTATTGGATTCAATTCCGAATAGACCTAGGAAAGAAAAGGGTGGGAATCGTGGCGAAGTGTACTGAAGCTGGTATTCAATAAATTGTATCCCTCCAAACAAATGCGGGTGCATTTAATCTAGATTATACCTTCTTCGGCATTAGTGTAAGTGTGCGGATAGCCCGGATGGAGTGAGTGCAGACACATACACACATAAAATCTTAAGATGGGGTGCTAGTGAGCGTGAGTTTAGGGAAGTATTTTTAAAGTTTTTACAGCATAAACATTTTTGGCCAAAATAAATCAAATTTTTCTTCTATAGAAACAAAGAGTTTAGTTTTCTGCACATGCTAATCTCAACAATCCTTGAATATCTGTCAAGGGGGTCCTAGAATTTAATTACAACTTTTTCTCTTAATTTAAAAATGTTTGTCACCAAATGCCGCTATGATCATGCCAGATATTAAAAAACTGTTGAGACTAGCACGTGCAGAAAACTAAACTATATGTTTCTATAGAAGAAAAATGTGATTTATTTTGTTCAAAAAATGTTTATGCTATAAACACTGCAAAATTTGCGCACTAAATTCGCGCTCACTAGCACCCAGCCTTAATATGGGCCCTTTATTCAAGAACCCATTATAATATGCTGTCCAGAAAAAGTTATCTTACCGATGACGACTAGGCCGGCCGCACACCAAATGTAACATTTTGTCTCGCAACATCTTATTGCAACGTGTTGCAGACATGTCGGTTGCCATAAAATCAAATGGAGTGCTGCTCACCGGGTGCTACTTGTTGAAACAAAACAATGTCGTTGTTCCGCAACGCTTTGCTACAAAAAAAAATGCGATGCTGCACTGACCGATGCATCGCAACAAATATTATTATTATACGAGACAATTTGAAATTCGCATGCGCATGGACACAAACAACATGGCCATCTATTTCCTACACTCTAGTCTTTGGTGCAGTTTGTGTTTATGGTTTGAATTTGTGTAGTGGTTGTGCTATTAAAATGGAGGGGGGTGCAAATAAGCAAGTGGACGCAGACGATTAGTACTCGTTGAAGCTAATTCAATAATCTATCTATGGTTTCTCATCCAATAATTGAATAATATACCACAAAAGAGCAGCTATATCTACTTATTAACTTGCCATATCCTTCTATAACTACACAAAAACAACTTCTTACAGCAACCAACAAAACACTGTATTTAACTATTTGAGATCTCACAATGATTGGCAGGAAATTGAAAAATTATATTGGGGTTTCTGGGTGAAAATGTATCACCAAAGTTGATCCCTTTTGACTAAATGCAACGTAATGCAATGTTTTGCCTTGCAAAAAATAGTTTCCAAGACAAAATGTTGCATTTAGTGTGCGGCCGGCCATGTGTGTCCTCCCCGCCCCCCCTTCCCCCTCAAGCCGACATCGCATTGTTAAGGCTCTGAGTCAGAATCCTGAGTTTTAATGTCTCGAACATTCCCGGTTCGCAATCGGAAGCAATTATTCATAATTACTGCCAAGTACGTTCCGCCCATAAATGACTGAATGCCCCCGCAACCAATCGCGTCACCCGGAGGCGGCTTGGGATCCAACACAGACCAGCTGCAGACGTTCCTCTACAACGCGCTTCAATATATACCATTATTTTTTTTGTCACCTTAATAGTCGAATGGTCTTCTAAGACGTCCCTTTCGTGTTGGACTGGTCTGCCGATGATGGTGAGATCAGGGTTTGAATCCCGGTAGAGTGTACCCATGGTGGTTTTTCCTAAATTGTTTTTCGATCTCCTTCCAGGCAAATGTGGGTACACCTCCTATTAATTCAACCTTCTTCACCCCACAGATGGTGTGATTAGTACACATGCGTATAACCCAAACGGGTAGAAAGGCGTGGTGCTAAAAACCACTAGTGGGTCACTTACAACTTCCTGACCTCGGTAGTCATCCTACGAGACGTTCCCCATCCTGGACTCGAGCTGTGACGCCACCTCAGTGTCCAGGGTCCGTCCGTACAGCGGAACATGACATGTTGGAGGAAGACATCATGACCAGGAGCCGTGAACTGGATACAACAGCCCGCCAAGTCACAGGACACTCCAGAAAAACTCAATATGGGGGGCTGTTAGGACATTGCAACCTTAGGTTACCCTCATAAGTCTAACCTTGATTGATTACACTATGGCTCTATTTTATAAGCTATGCCATAGTGAAACCAAGCAAGTTAAACGTGCTATCTTTCAAAGTAAACGAAAGGGACGTGTTAAAAATAGTGAATTTTTTCAAGGTATCAGCTCTACTAATAATTATGTATAAGTGAAGATTTCCTCCTCTTTTTAAATATTTCCCCCCGCCCCCCTAAATATGATTTCTTTATCAATGAGTAGATCATAACATGATGACTTGTTGCGCCAAGCAGCGCCAGCGCGCACAAACGTCGTCACTTCCTTCAAGAAACAATGACAGGAGGGATAGTGATGTTGTACGTCCTTCTCCGACCTGGGAACAAAGGGCCTAACTGCGCTGTCCCGCCATTGCTCGCTGAACACTTAACATGCAAGGCGATAGGCACCATTACTTCCTGGGCTGGCGCCGGCTTGGGACGGGAATGAACCAAGGGCAGGACGGGGACAGTGGGGGATATGTTTGCTGATTGGATAGTATACACACAGGTATTATGCAGCCCTTGAAACAAACACTTCAATCCGAGCTGCATTTTACTTCCTCATATAGAGAACGTATTGTAATCGTGAGCGTTTTCAACCTCAATATTATGATGGGTCTTGGTGTTTTATGTGCCCTTAAAGCTCGAAAAAAATATGTGTGGGTATTAAGGCGGATCCACACTCGTTTCAGATCCCCGACGCAATCATGTTCCACTTCTAGTCGGTATTTCGGCGTCGCATCAAAGGACACTAAGAGGTGAGGATACGTCAGGTCTCGACGTGTTCCTAACTCAACACTTGTCGTGGGTCAGGAATACACGGATGATGGAAATTATTGGGCGCACTAATGATCGTGTGAGAAACGAGGATCGGATTTGATGAAATTTGGTCTCAACCGTGCTCATGTTGTTTTTTGGCGCGCGTCTTACTAGCCATTCGGGTTATACGCTTAGTTACTAATTACGTTGATGAGTTAGGGATGAGGAAGGTTAAATTCAGAGAAAGTGTACCAGCACTTGCGTGGAGAATATGGGGAAACCATTTAGGAATACCACCCTCAATACACCCAACTGGGATCGAACCACGATCTCCCCGTCATCGGCAGTCTAGTCTATTGCGGGAGTAGAGCCACGCGGCCACCGAAGTGGGGGCCGTGTGTATCGTCACCCACTCTAGTTCTGATTGAGATGAGGATATGATACAGGTGTGGACCTGGCTTTACAAGTGTCTGTCTGTCTCGGTTCCCATGTATGTCTGTCTGACTGTGGCCTGGGTTAAATCCGAAATAGTTTGTTCAAACTTTGTATCTTTATTTTACCACTGACTCATGAGAAGCTGCAATGTGTGTTGGTCGGTTGTTCCACGGACAGCTCGTATTACGTCACATCATGTCAAATTGTACTTGAGAGGTTAATGTCCTCTCTGAAACCTCTAACCCACGATCAGAGGACCCGACAATAATACCCTCGGTTCCTTAAGGACACTTTAGAGCAGGTAGGTTTAGCTCTACAATTTAGGTTGGCCGGCACGTCCACGCCGTTAGGCTTCGGTGGTCGAATGGTCTAAGACGCCACTCTCACCATAGGCTGTACTGCCAACGACGAAGAGATCGGAGTTCGAATCCCAACCGAATGTACTAAGGATGATTTTTTTTCTAAATATCTTTACAATCTCCCTCCACACAAATGTGGATACACTGCCTCTAAATTCAACCTTCCTCAGCCCTAACTTATTAGAGTAATTAATACGTATGTGTATAAACCAAACAGGTAGTGTACGATGCAAAAACAAAGTGTTACAATATATTGTTTCGGATACCGATTTAACTCTGTGTTTAGAAAGTGCACTTTATTGAATAAACCCGAACTACTATTATAATAGATGCAATTTAATCTAACGATACTGACGCTGAAAAGCTCCATTAAAACTAATCACATCATATATGAACGCACCCGGCCAGTAAAACCCGAAGTTCACGATACGATGACAACGGAGTAGCGATAACAAAAATAACGGACAGTTTGTAAAGCCCCGCTATCGTTAACTCGTGGACTATATTTCCTGTGGCAAATACAGTCAGATACAAAACAACTTTCAATATAGAGCTTCGAATTTATCCGAACAACGATCTTCAAGGTAATGTTTTTAAAATTAGGTGAACTATACATAATATATATTTGACGGTGCTAAAGTAGAAATAGTGCCAATCTTAAGGTCAGAGTTCAATTCTAGCTATGGTGAGAGTTGGTTTATGCACTTGTAAAGACAGAGGTGACCAACCCAAGGAGTCTTGGGGGAAGTCTACGACGTTTCAACAAGACTGTCCTCTAGCAGAGCGATCTGATGATGCGGGTCTGTTCCAATGACAGGTTCCTCTCTCACGCACATACGCACACACATGATGTCCTTCGTTATTACCTCCACACGTGCACATGTCAGGAACACCCCCTGCTAGAGGTTGGGGGGTGAGAGGCACTAAATGACCTCCCACGGAGAGGGAACATCCCATCAAGTACCACGGTTCCAAAATCATACCCCCCTCCCTCCTTCCTGTTAGTATCTGGGTAGTGTTGGAAGCCTCTTCTTTTAAATATGAGTATAAATACAGTAAATTTAACTCTTCTTAATTTGAATTATGGCCCGCATTGGTGGACATGATGTCTAATCTTCAGGCTCGTTTTAGTTTGGCTTGCTAATGATGGTGAACAAGGATTGAATCCCGGTCAGGTGTACCGAGAGTGGTTATCCACTCTCCCTCCACGCAAATGCGGGTACACCTCCTCTTAACCCAATCTTCCTCCCACCTAGCTGTTTAGCGTGATTATTACATTATGCATACAACTCGAATCGGTAAGTATTTTCCTTAGCACCGCGTCTTACTACCTGTTCAGGTTATACGGATCCTACTAATTACACTAATGATCTAGGGGTTAGGAAGGTAGAGCTTAGTCGAAGTGTACCCGCAATTGCGTAGAGGAAGAGAGGAAGACCATTAAAAAAAATCGGTACATCCAACCGATATTCGGCCCCCGATCTTCTTGTCTTCGTCAGTCTAGTCTAACACGAGAGTTGACGCATTAGACCATGCGGCCACCGAAGTGGGTGTGAATTGGTAGTGTGATGGGGGTAGGGGTGGAGTGAAAGAAGTTCATCCACGCTCTCTGTCGCACAGCTCCAAACCACCAATGTTCTTTGCCATGTAAACATTACCTGGATGAAACCAATCTTTACAGTGAGGTAGATCTGTGCCCTAACTAAACCAGTTCTTGAGCACAGCCGAGACTAAATAAGGAACATAAGAGCATCGTGAAACCCTCTTGAGGCTAGTTCCAGTTCACCTCTTTTGCTACAGTAACAAAAAAAAAAAAAAAAA
>CABFWB010001326.1:133174-148692 GCA_902151455.1 Timema bartmani | reverse complement strand
TCATTTCGTTGAGGAAAAAAAACCTTTTTTTTTTCGGCTTCTCCTTGAGAAAAAGAAATAGTATCCTATTACCTACAGCCACTAAAAACACAAAAAGCAACCCCCTCCCCCCTTACGACTGTAGAAAAGACCACCGCGGATGATAACTTTACAAGAAGATCTCAAGAGTGAAGTCTCGTTATAGAAATAACACCTCCCAACCCCCGTCTTGAACATAAACTGTTGTGAAGAGGGTGACGTGTAGTGTTTCAGGCAAGGGATGAATGCACGATTGTTGGAGGTTAAGGGAGCAGTAGCAGTAGATCACAGCCCTCCTTCACCCCCTATCGCGCTGTTCAAGTAGGGGCTGGTTCACTTCACTTCTCACACCCTGCGGTAGATTCATACATGTTCCCATGAGAGTGAATGTTTTAGCGAGTTGTAATAAAAGGACCACGTTCATATTTTTAGCTGATTCCTTTTTTTTTTTTTTAAATAATAGGTAATTAATTTGATAAAACCACATCGGTGGTCTTACGGACTAAACATCGAGCTCTTCTAATCTGGTTTTCCTGTTATGGGAATATCGGGGTTTGAATCCTGTCACGATGACAGAGGGTGCTTTTCCCTAATTGGTTCCCTATCCAACTCTCTCCTCGTCATATCCCACTCTCTCCTTGTCCTATCCCACTCTCTCCTCGTCCTGTCCCACTCTTTCATTGTCCTATCTCCCTCTTTCCTCGTCCTGTCCCACTCTCTCCTTGTCCTATCCCACTCTCCCCTTGTCCTGTCCGCTCTCTCCTAATTCTATCCCACTTTCTCCTCATTTTATCCCACTCTCTCCTCATACTATCCCACTCTCTCCTCATACTATCCCACTCTCTCCTCATACTATCCCACTCCTTCCTCGTCCTATCCCACTCTCTCCTCGTCCTATTCCACTCTCTCCTCGTCCTGTCCCACTCTCTCCTTGTCCTGTCCCACTCTCTCCTTGTCCTGTCCCACTCTCTCCTTGTTCTACTCCACTATCTCCTTGTTCTACCCCACTCTCTCCTTGTTCTGCCTGCTCTCTCCTAATTCTATCCCTTTATCTCTTCGTCCTGTTCCACTCTCTCCTCATCCTATCCCATTATCTCCTTGTCCTATCTCCCTCTTTCCTCGTCCTGTCCCACTCTCTCCTCGCCCTATCCCACTCTCTCCTCGCCCTATCCCACTCTCTACCTATCCAACACGCACTGCACGATGTGGTAGGTCCTCCTAGATCCAGGATCTATCACCGGGAGGAGGGAGGAGGTGCCAAGTGGTCGTCGGGTGATAATGGTTCCCACCGCTTTTGGTGAGGTCTGAGGTGGTCGCGCCCACCCTGGCAACCCACCACTCCGTGGTCCGGATACACTTCAAGAGACGGAGTGGGATTATTTGATCGTTGGGGTTGAAGTGAGGTGAAGTCAGTCGGGAACGTAGATATTGATCGTGGGAATGCGCCATTTTATAACTTCAATCTAATCATTTGTTGCTACATAATAAATATAATACTAAAACATAAAATTATTTTTTTGTAAAAACGTTACCAAAAGTCAAAGACAATTCAAAGCAGATGATGGTTTAGTTCAAAGAGATAATATTTCTTGTTTGATTAATTTATTTAATGACTCATATTATATCAGAACACGAATTACAAACAAACCCAATCTAAGTCAATACGTTTAAAACTATTCAATTATCCGTTTCACCGAACGTAAATAGCATTTGTATTTGTTGGCGCACAGTGGAAAAGAACTAGGGCCTCCTTAACTTGGGATAGACCCCCTCTGGCCGCAATAAATACGGGAACGTCTTAGCTGTCATGTTGAAATAAAATATTTGTTCACCTTTTTTTATTGATTATTAAAAACGTGAGTGTTATTTTTTCAAAGAGTGTAACGTTATCGATATTTTGATAGTTTAATTGCCCCACTTTTGGGCGATAATTATAACGTTATAGATAATTTGACGACGGAATTGTCCCACGATTGGGCGACAATTGTAACGATATCGGCGGTTGATAAAGTAACTGTCCCGCAATTGGGCGACAATTATAACGATATCGATGATTTGACGATTTAATTGCCTCGTTTGGGGGCCTATTCTGATTAAATTGAATGTTTGTTGATATAACTGGTTTTTATAGCTCCGTGATCGAGCGCCAATTATTATATTCCGGTCGCGCGTTGGACGCCTATTATAATGCTATTGTAATGTTTGATGTATAATTGGTTTTTTATAGCTCCGTGATCGAGCGCCAATTATTATATTACGGTATTATTCACATATAATTGCCCCGATATTGGGCGACAATTCTGATGATATGGAATAATATTAGATATAATTGGTATTTATAGCTCCGTGTTCGAGCGCCAATTATTGTGATATGGAATGTTGATGATATAAATACAACTGTTTATGTTGTACACGCTTTATTATTTCTTTCTTTACACTTTGTTGAAATTAAACTCTGTATTGACTGTGATTACTTTTTACTTTATCGTTGATACACATTTTCTATATCTACGTCTACTCTTTTTCTGTACGTCTACTCTAGCTAATTCTGTGACACTTTCTGTACGTCTACTCTCACTCTTTCTACGGCACATTCTGTGTATCTTTCTGCGTACATTTAGCTTATATGCGGATGTGTCCCTTGTTTCTTGGACTTCTCATGACACTCAAGAGTAACCAATCAGGTATTTCTCTTCAACAGGTGCAGTGAAAGCTAGCTTCCTATTGGATATAGGGAGCTGGCTTTTCTTGTTTGTTAAATACTGCGGAGCTATATTTTGAGAATAATAAACAAGTTTTTCTGGTGAAATCCTTTTACAGACTATTCTGCGAAAACGCGTGATTCTCCATGGATGAAGTAAAAGGATAATTTACATACGATACTTTAAAGAAAAAATACCTTCATCCATTACTTTTTAAATATATGAGAGCAGTCCAAAAATCAACTACATTATAAGAGTTTACTAAAAAGTATAGTAGCCCCCGTGAAGCACATTTTATCAACTATAATATTAAAATTAAGTTAATTTGAGACTTTTTTTGCCAGTTATAGAGTTATCCTGGAAAGCCTAGTCAATTAATTTCTCCTCCATGTTTCAAAAATATAGCATAAAAACTGCGTCAAAATAAGCAATGGCCAAAATGAACGATAGCATTGTCCGCAATGAATGTTTATTTTTGATTTACTTTAAATACAAATTTCTAATATTTAGACACTAATGTCTGCTTGAAAGGTGCAAAACTCCAAACAGAATTGATGAGTAAATAAAACACGGTTTTTAAATTTTAAAAAAACAAAACTTTAAAACTTTTTTACTTTATGGATTAAATCTACGAATCCCTGAGATTACGACAGGGGTGAGTAAAACTGAAGACACAAAGAAAGTTCCCCGGGTCGTTGTGGAAGGTCAGTGTTTGTTCCCGAGTTATAGCAAGGAGACGCAAGCTGGTTCCCCCCCAAGAACCTGTCCTCCGTCTATCAAACCCGTGGATCATACACAAGTGCGGGAGGAGTCCCAATGTCTATTGTTTCAACGAGCCAAACAACTTTGGGAGGGACATTCAACTTTAGAGACTTCAACGCGCTCGCAGAAAGGAAACTTTAGAGTTTAATTTCAAATACAACTTTTCCGTCAGACAATAGACGAAAATAATATATAAAATGCATGAAGGATATCAATTTAAATTTATGGTGGTACCAGACTCTGATCTTAGAGCACAGACAAGGATACACCATATCCTCAGCTTTACGAAAGTTTCGCTGCGCTCCTTGAGCCAGGCTGAATCCATCAACACTGGGGTCCGCTATACTGGTTGACACCACTGAGGTAAATGCAAGGCTACTATTGGAAAACATCGTTGTCATTCTCTCGTTCTCATGTGGTCTATCTTCCCCTAAACATAAGACCAATTTTGCAACGTTGGATTGTCGATGTTGCCAACGACTCTTCATTAGCCCAGCATACCATCTTTAAATATAGCTGAGAGCGAGGAGATTTGGCAACAGTAAATAGAGAGAGCGAGAGAAGATAAAGCTTTTCTCCATTAGACCTGCGGTTACCTCAGTGATGATATTGGGTGTAGTAGTGTCAATGCTCAGTGATAAAAGCACTTCAAAATTCGCAGTTGTTAAACGACTCACCTTTAACATGTTCGTTATAAAGGGACCATTACAATCGTAATGTTCAGTCTGCATAAGCTCATTGGGAGGTAGGATTATCTGAATAGTGGGTTTGGTCACTACCTGAACCTAGCTTTATGAAAGCCGGCCGATTGATTCAAGAAGAATATGTGTTTCTTCTCTCCAGTGAAACAATTTTTTTAAATGAGCTTTTTTTTAATGTTCCTTTATGGCATCTAGCGATACACGTGTTGAAGGACTAAAGCTCTCCCACGGGGCGCAGCCATTTTAACCTGGAGATTGTTGGTCTGATGTGTACCTTGTCTGTGTTTAGGGTGCAGTAGTTCAATCTCTGTTGACTTCCTTGAGACTGATCTTTTAAACTTGGATATATTGTATGAATGATAGATCATTTTCTTCAAATCCTCCCTAATTATATTTCCTTAGGTTTGATTAATTTAAGTGATAGAGTTAAGGTGAGGGATAGTTACGATTATACTTAGGTTTAATTTGTATAAATCGCTAACGTAAACAAGTACGAATAATAACTATTTAAAAAAAAGTACATAGCTATTAATTAATTTAAATTTGGTTGACTCTTATAATTTATTTAAATTTTCGAAAAACAGGAGTTCCCTTAAGGTTTTTCACTTTCTCTCCAAGCAAATTAGGGTACACCTCCTCTAAATTTAACCTTTATTATCCCTATACACTAGAGTAATTAGTACATATGTATATATTTTGAATGGTGTTAAAATAAATACTATATTAATTTGAGAAAGCTTCAATGTGTCCAGTAAGAAATGCAAATATCGCTTCATAAAAACCAAACCTCGCTGAGTTGACACGTAGTAATCTTATTTTGCTATCTTCTGTTTATCTCCGAACTTTCACGTTTGAAAACTAACAGAACACTAACTTATGAACACATAGTTAAGTGTGTGTTTTTGTTTGCGGTGGTCTCGAGGTAATCAATTTGGTTGTATTTATTGTAGTAATCCCCCCTTGTTGCAGATTACAGTAATTTAACGCTAGTAAAATGAAGGTAAGGAGACAGGTACAGCCAGAGCCGCAAACCGAGCCGGCCAAATACACTCCATTCAATAAATCTTTTGCTCACTTGCTCAAGTTGGGCTTACAGTTAAAATTGACAACTTTATCTTGACATTTTAGGGGAAATATATTCTAAAATCCCTTATGGTAGCCGGAGAGGTATCTGCCATTTAAATGGTACATAAAACACACTATAGTCATCTGTTTTATATTCATGTTATTTGACAGGGTCAATATATTAGGTCCATGAAATGTAGCGATGTAGATAGTAGGAAGTATGAAGGACATTTTTAAAATGCAAAACAAAATCGAAGATAAAATCTTAGTTGTATCACATAACGCCACTTTTAATTTGTAAATCGTCCATTAAGTGCGTCTGGGTGAAAATAAAGGCTTATAGAAACAACAAAGTCAACTATATTAATTATGTTGACATCTGAATTTATCTCTGCTCACGTTATCAATGTAATTTAATCACTAACTGGTGTTTTAAAATACTGTTTATAAGCTGTCAAAATGATGTGATAGTTTTATTAAGATATTTCACATATTTTCATTTTGTATTTAAGTCTTCTTCTTCTTTTGGAAATGTTTCTAAGATGCGAAGGTCGAGGGTCGATGTGAAGGAGATTTGACCTCATATCTGGACATTTCCAAACTTTGCGCGCCCTGGCTAATTACAGTTATAGGATACAATTCGTAAAAGTAGTAAACTAGTCCACGCGCTGAAACTATAAAAGTAATAATATAATATTGTAACATTATTTAAAACGTAATTATTTTGACAGTTCCTGGTTTATTTGGTGGAAGAGGTCCTTAGATTTCATGGTATTTATCCAAGAATAACAGAGTCTAGGGGTACCGGGTTCAATTCCCGGATGGTACCTTGGGTATTTTTCCCGAAAGGGAAATTACCCCAAGGTCACCAGGTTTTGGTGAATTAGGCTTAAGTTTGGTTTAAGTGTTTCCACTGGTTCCACACCCTTATACTCACTATCATCTCATCTCATATCACTATGATATGGAAAGAGTCTCCACGGGAAGGATGTACGATTAGTACATTTGGACGCCCCCTGGGCAACGGTACATTAGTACTGGCTAATCTTTCCACCACTGGGCTACGAAAGATGTAGACCAGATGCAATATACATATATATCTGAAGACTATATCTTCTTTAAAATTGTTTTAATTTGTTTGACAAATTGGAGACAAAGTCCAGCACGTCTTGTTTTGGGGACAAAATGGTCACCTTACCGAGAGTTAATTGCGGTAGGAAGGAATATTTAAAAGCGTTATTTTTCTCTCAATTTTGAACAAGTGTAGTTTATTATTTTTGCTTTTGTATGGGCCTTGATACTATTTGTTCAAAAGTGTTAGTTGCAGCACATTTGATTTGACGTATGATTGTATGAAAATATCTCAGTAACGGTTTTATATTAGTGTAACATTTAAGAAAACCAAACTTCTCTCACTGAGGCATGTTTATTCATATGTATAGATACGTTTGATAAGCCAATCAAAATAAATATTAATTTTGAAGTATCTATGCTGTTGTTCAGTGTCATGTCGTAGAGTGTTTCCAGGGTAAGCAGAGCCTGTTAAAGCTGTACTTGTGATATATTCTCTCCCATTCTATCCCCATTTGACCAACCATACATACACACTTCTCTACATACCTTACTAGACAAAGTATGTTATACTAAGTAGAGAGAACCATTCGCAGGTCCAGTATAAACAAGCTCTGTTTCCCCTGGCAACACGCCACACAACGCCACTACTGCTCTTATAAATGAGTGAACTAATAAAATGGAGGATTTAAATCCTATTTATGAGAACTACCAGACAAAGGCCTACTATTTAAGATGAACAAATACCGGTACATCCAATAGCTTATACTACAAACCCTCTTCAGTGGCCGCATAGTCTAAGGCACTACTTTCACAGTAGACTAAGTTGCCGATGACGTGGATATCAAGGTTCGAATCTCGGTCGGGTGTATTAAGGCTGGTTTTTCTAAAATGGTTTTCCAATCACCCTCCACGCAAATGTGGATACACTTCCTGTAAGTATAACAACCCATTTTGGTGTTAACTGTGGAATCCCGCCAATGAAACCATCTCACGTACCCTACGATACTTGAAACCGACTGTACAATGCTATAACAGCCCAGAAATAAAATAAAAAAACACTACTTCAATTCACTCTTAAGTCAAGATTGCACACACACTCACACACTCACATACACACATGCACACCGCAGAGCCAGTCGTGGTTTGCCAAGCCATTATGCAAAGTGGTTGCGCTACCACTTCTCTCTTCCCCCCTTCACACACCTGATGCCTTCCCACGGGGACTTGTCTGACGACAACTAGAGCGACTTACGCGCTCCTGATGGCCTTCACTCTCATTAGAGAAGGGAGGTAATTAATGGGGAGTGGAGAGGAGCGAGAGTTAAGTCAATACTTTTTTTTTCTGAGAGTTTGACCACCTCTGTGTTCCAATGGTCAGAGTTCCTAGCTATAGATCCAGAGGTCCCGAGTTTGATCTTCAGCGCTTACAGATTTTTTTGTGAAGCAGTGAGCTTGGAACGGGGTCAACTCAGCCTTGTAAGGACAAATGAGGAGCTACTTGGATAAATAAGTTGTGACTCCGATCTAGAAAGCTGAGATAAACGGCCCGAGGGTTCATTATGCTGACTGCATGACACCCTCTATCCACATATGTTGGCACTATCTCCGCCAACATGCAGCAGTCGCTCGGTTGGTCGGTATAGCTAGCATGAGTCTGAATACTTTTCTTTTTAATAAGTAACACTTTTTCTCCTTGCCAAAATAAATGAAATATTGCTTTAGTAGATCTGTCCAGTTTAATTCTCTTCACAAAATAATATCATCAGTTGTTGAATATCTGTCAAGGATGTCCTGGAATTTGATATCTTTTCTATTAATTTAAAAAGTCCTGTTAAAGTCCCCGATGCTCACGACAAATATTCAAGAATTGTTGATATTATCTTGTGAAGAAAATTAAACTAAACGTCTCCACGGGAGCAAAGCTTTATTTATTTTACCCAGAAAGGATTTTTACTATAAGAAATCAAACATACTGACCTCAGCTCATGTTTCCTTCAATACCAACTTAAATGTTATCGCCTTATTTATTCGTGCAATGACTCAGTGTAGATCCCTGACGCACACAGCCCTGGTGTTCAAAGTGCCGTACCGTGCTCAAGAGCGCGGAGCCTGAACAATCTGTCAGAGCAAAACAAGAGTTCGAACTACAATACTGTCATGAGATCCCACGCGGTAATGGGCCAGATCTGGTAAAAACAAGTAGCAAATCAAGAAACAGCAGAGTCAAAGTAAAACTCGAGGAGTGTGACCTAGAGCAGTGGCTCTTGTTTTGCTGACGGCACACTGTTCTTGGTCTAAAGTCATTCAACTTACAGGTTAGCGGCACTACGGGAGCCTCGGACATGCGCATGCACAAATATACCTCTCTCAGTTGAACAGAAAATGTGTGTCTTTGTCCACTTTTCCAGTGGTATTCAAGCTGGGCTGTGAGTACCCCTGGGGGTACGGCAAGACATCATAGGGGGAACGTAAAATTTAAAATAAATATTTATTGATTATAAACTATGTTTAACTTACAAGGGCGTAGAGAGTTAATTTTTCCAAAGCAGAGGTATTCCATTCAGGGGTGCAGAAATAAGGTGGTTGGGAGGGTCCAGGACCCCCCCTCCCCCCGGAATTTGATGGATCAAACCTTACATATATACGTATCAAAGATTTTATTGGTTAAAGTAAGACAAACGTGACTAATGGTGTTTTTCGTTTTCTAATCAACCCCCTCCCCTCCTAGAAGAAAGCTAGTATAAGTATGTATGGATCCCTCTAGGTGGGGAGAGGGGATAATCAACTTTCATGGGGGTCTGGACACCCCTGACCCGGACTTTCTACGCCCTTGATAAATTGCATTATACACCAACAACTTTGGCGGTATAAAGTCGAAGAAATTATATTTGGAGTACGTGAATAAAAAAGGTTGAATACTACTGCAATATTCAATCAGCAATTGAAAAGCAAAAGAAAAACTCAAATCTTTTTATTAAGTACTCAACTATTTGATTGTAAGCCATTACATTCTCTGGAAAATAAGTTCATTAAAACTTCCAACATTTTTATCTAGTTTCTTTAAAAAAATTATAATTGAATGAAACAACTTTTAATTTCTTTTATCAACAGTAACATAACGTTTAGAATTACGCTGCAGGTTCACACTTTGATAACCACTGCCCTAGAGTCTGGACAGATGTTTCGATGAGAGTAGTCAAAATTCCCCCCACCCTCCCCTTTCACGCCCGGACCTTCCCGTGCCCAGTTCAAATTGTGCGCGGGGACCGGGCGGCGGGTAAACGTATAATTTGCGATTTTCTACGTCAGTGAGAAGAAGCGTCGTGGAGCGGGTCCCAAGACATGAAGAGCGAGGCGCGGTTCCTTGTTGTTGTTCTCGGGGAATATAATGGCACTGTCACGTTTCGTTCTGAATTATTGGAGTTTTGTAGAGAAACTGATCAGAGGAGAAAGCAGATGTGACTGAGAGTTCCAAGTATCGGATACACGCAACTGTCAAACTCGTGCATGAATGGATCAGCAGCGCTGTGTCTGCAGACAAGGACTGACCAGAGAGACAGGGACTGGCCAAGAGAAACAGGGATTGAACAAGAGGGACAGGGATTGAACAAGAAGGACAGGGATTGAACAAGAGGGATAGGGTCTGATCAAGAGGGACAGGGACTGAACATGAGGGACAGGGACTGGCCAAGAGGGATAGGGACTGGCCAAGAGGGATATGGACTGGCCAAGAGGGACAGGGACTGGCCAAGAGAGACAGGGATTGACCAGAGAGACAGGGACTGAACAAGAGGGACAGGGACTGATCAAGAGGGACTGGGACTGGCCAAGAGAGACAGGGACTGGCCAAGAGAGACAGGGACTGGCCAAGAGAGACAGGGACTGACCAGAGGGATAGGTATTGACTAAAAGGTAATGTGACCAGGGGGTCAGGGACGTTTTGTTTTAGTTTATGGTGCACTCTTCGCCCCCGATTTTTAGAAGGAATTCTCGAAATAATAATTCATGTCGCGGACAGATTTTGTCTCCGATATGTTAAATCACTAAAAAATAAAATAACACTAATAATATAATAAAATGTTATTAATGTTGACAGAAATTAGATAATTATGTTTATATTCTCTAAAAGTGTCTTTCTACAAGACTTCTGCTATAGCCTTCCACCGGATATGACGAAACGTTAAAGTTTATAAATGAACAAACGATTTGTTAAAAAAAATTCCAACCCGAGTTGCTGAATTTTTTTAAAATGTGGGACAGGGTGAAATGTCCAAAGAGAAAACAAAAGGAATGTTTTATTTGTTATCGACAAAGAAGAGTGAAATTGAACGTGTAAAAATGTCCGGGGTGTGGAAGAAAGTAAACCTCTTGGAAACATGGCGGTCCCAAGCCCGCACCCGAAGCCTGAGAAAAACCAACAACACGAGCGGGCGTCCCGCGCTTCAGATACAGGGTGACCGAGAAAATACGTGACGAGACGTTAACAAACTTCCTAAACTTGGTTTTCGTCACCTTTCGGGATAATCACATATTTGATTCTTACTCTGATGTGTTGGGGATGCGGAGAGTTGAATTTAAAGGAAATATACCGGTATTTGCGTGGAAAGATAGTGGGGAACCATTTAGGAAAAACTACCCTCAATACACCAGGCTGAGATTTGAACCCCAATCTACCTCTAATCGGCAGTCTAGTATATTGCGAGAATGATGCCTTAGACAATTCGATCACAAGTGGGTAGCCTTTGAAACTAACACTGCATTGATGGTCATGCGGACTTAACACCAGCTCGCCTAGTCTGGGTTTATTGGTAGAAGGTGAGGGCGGGGTTAGAACCCCGGCTGGTTGTACTGTATTTTGTTTTTATAGAAATAAACATGTTATGTTTATTAAAGAACAAAGTTTGTTGATTGACCTATAATTGCAATCAACAAAAAATAATCAATATTTAAGATTAGTGCGCTCTCTAAACAAGTATACCCCCTGTGTGGCGGTTTCTCATATTGTCAAGCATCCTTCGGGGGAGTCTCATATTGTCAAGCATCCTTCGGGGGAGTCTCATATTGTCAAGCATCCTTCGGGAGGTCTCATATTGTCATGCATTCTGTGGGGCGGTGTCTCATATTGTCAAGCATCCTTCGGGGGGGTCTCATATTGTCAAGCATTCTTTGGGGGGGGGGAGGGGGTTCTCATATTGTCATGCATTCTGTGGGGTGGTGTTAAATATTGTCGAGCACCCTGTATCGAGCAGGTATCATACCGGGCGACAGGACCAATGAGAGGAGAGCGTGGGAACAAGAGACAGTCGAACTGTGTCGATCAGTGGTGTCAAGGGTCACCCGCACAGTGGACCACAAGGGAGAGGGGAATTACCACAGGGGAGAAGGGGGACATATTTAGGAGGGGGGAAACATTCAGTCCCCCACAGACCTACAAGTTTTGAAAAGTATAATAAAGCTTTTTAAGTAAAAAAAATAGAAAAACTTGTAGAAATATGATAGTTTTCTATCTACATTTTATAAATACATATTAAACAAACCACAAAGATGGTAAAAAGTTCTGAAACTTGATTTTTTGGTTGTCACCACGTCTTACTACCCATTCAGGTCATACACATATGTACTAATTACGCTAATGTGTTAGGGATAAGGAAGATAGAAAATATAGAGAAAATATCCACACTTACGTAGAGGAATAGGGGAAAACCATTTAGGAAAAAATATTATCAGTATAACCAACCAGGGTTGAAACCCCAATCTCCCTGTCATCGGCAGTCTTGTTTATTTTGAGGGCGACGCCTTAGACCGTTCGAACACCGAAGCGGGTCTGAAACATGTTAATTGGGAGAGAAAATGCTAGTCAAATTTGTTAATTATTTGGTTTGTAGTTTCCAGTACGTCCTTCAATTGAACGTTGTGCATGAGTTTATTCAAACAGACAAGTGGCTGATAATAGTTGGCTGATAAGCCACTGTCTGAACAGGTGCACTATCTATAGCTGGCTCGCCATACGAAGATACTTTTAGAAGATAACCAAAATATATAGCCAACAAATTAACAACACTATGCCATTAAATTAATATCCAGCCGACAAATGAGCATCAACATCCCATCACCAATGAACAACACTCTGCCATTAAATTATCATACAGCTGACAAATGAGCATCAACATCCCACCAAAAAACGAACAAACCTCCTCCATTAAATGAACATCCAGCCAACAAATGAAAATCAACACTCTGCTATTAAATGAGCATACAGCCGACAAATGAGCATCAACATCCCACCAACAAATAAATAACACTCCTCCATTATATGAACATCCAGCCAAAAAATGAACATCAACACTCTGCTGTTAAATGAGCATACAGCCAACAAATGAGCATCAACATCCCACCAACAAATGAACAACACTCCTCCATTAAATGAAAATTCAGTCAACAAATGAAAATCAACACTCTGCTATTAAATAAACATACAACCAACAAATAAACAGCAACATCCCACCTACAGAAGAACATCAACATCCGACCGGGGAATGTGTACCTGACACATTTATGCTCGCGACTTACAGAAGAACCGCTCCTAGCTCGGCACGAAGAGAGAACAACTCGCCATCGCCTGTGTCAGACAAGGAACTTCCTCCAGCGTGTCTTGGACCATCCCTGCCACACACACGTGACATGTGACACCGTGTCTTGGACCATCCCTGCCAGACACACGTGACATGTGACACCGTGTCTTGGACCATCCCTGTCAGACACACGTGACATGTGACACCGTGTCTTGGACCATCCCTGCCAAACACACGTGACATGTGACACCGTGTCTTGGACCATCCCTGCCACACATACATGACATGTGACACCGTGTCTTGTACCATCCCTGCCAGACACACATGACATGTGACACCGTGTCTTGGACCATCCCTGCCACACATACATGACATGTGAGCGTATATGACAAAGGAAAAGGGGTGTCACACACTAAACGGACAGTGGCACTACCAAACACTGGTCTTACTGAATACTGTGTGTGCATGGTGACAACATAGTGTGACAATTACTACGTTCATGCATTCATACATCAACTCATATGATGTGTAACCGTCACTTTGAACAATAATAACAAAATCTAATAAATAATAATATAGTTACATTCTTTCAATGTTCTATGATCAATATTTATGTATTTTTTTAAACAATTCGTAACTCTAATACATTTCGAATCACCGTAACGTTGCTACCTAACCGTATAAATGAGCTTGCGGTCTCAACGTAAAGCTAATTTAGTCTGGTTTGCTGGTGACGGGAATATTCGGGTTCGAATCCCTGCTTAGGGTGCTATTTACTAAATCCACTTTTTCTCTCTCTTCAGGCAAATGCTGCTACATTTAATCAAAACTCTACCTTTCTCATCCGTACTACATTGGTGTAAATTAATAAACTACACGTAAACCTTTACATTGTTTAAAAAAAACTAAAATCTACACCCAGGATTTAAAGCAGAAGCTCTCAAAAGTGTTAAATTAGCACTTCATATTACACAGGATCCTTAAGAGCTGAGAAATTGCCAATCAGATGTTGCACTTAGGTCAGATCTTGATAAAACCTTTATACACGAGCTTTTTTTTACCGGAAATTGCACTAAACTATTAATTTCTATGACCCTATACATATAGACAACATAGGTTAAAAGTTAACATTTTCCATTCTGAAAAGTTCACATATTATGTGTGTTTATAATTAAGAGCTAATTGGACAGGAAACGAAAGGTTATTAACTAGAATATGGGTCTTGTAAGTGAATATAACATGAAAAGGTAGTAAAATGCGGTGATATAATATATTTGAGCCTAGAATGGAAATTTGTGAAACGAATGAGGTAATTTAATGGGGAGGTAAGAACAAAAATTGTATTGACATTTGTATCTTCCTCTTCCCCTGTTTGTTTACCTATTGCCGGAAAGCTCCATCTATTAACTTTATAAACCCACTTGGTTTCTGGCGGTTATGAATTTATGATAAACCATTCTAGCACCTTAAGTAGACCTTCCTTTTATGTAAGACTGACTAAAGGAATAGCGATAAAAAGTCCGGGATTAGCCCCCAAGGAAATGACTTGAAGTTACACAAATAGTTCCGTCTTTCCTGTCTTTTTCGTCCGTGTAGGTCATCACATCAAGCAAACCTAGTGCGGGTAGACGTGTCAGATGATTGACTTGCTTTGATGGTCGATATATCTCCTCATTAACAAGACAGACGTTTCATCCTGTTCTTGTTACTCTCCTAGTCCTGCACCGGACCGGAGGGATCCAGATTTACTGAAGGTAACAAAGGATACGATGGTTCTAGATGTACTCACGTTATCAGGAGCTCATAAACTGTTTCAGATGACAGGTATTTAACAGGTGGTAAAAGTGGAGCGATTCTCTTGCTAGCCTCATTGGATATTGCTCTACTAGGCATTAGATTTGTGGTGGTAGTTCAAAGAGTAATTATTTATACCGTTACCTTAGGAAATGAGGATGATTAATTTAGTTAGATATACCGTTTGGTTTTACCTAGTTGTTTCCAGGAATAAGGATCTGGGAAGCTTTGAAAGGTTGAATTCAAAGTCAAAGTCTAAATATTCTTCACTTCGACTTCGGCACCCGCAATAACCTTCGCATCTTCGTAACATTTCGAAGAAAGAGGAAAACTTGGATATATAATTAATATATTTAAGATATCCGACATA
This sequence comes from Timema bartmani, assembly GCA_902151455.1. Classification (NCBI taxonomy): domain Eukaryota; kingdom Metazoa; phylum Arthropoda; class Insecta; order Phasmatodea; family Timematidae; genus Timema; species Timema bartmani. The sequence continues at coordinate 133,634 of CABFWB010001326.1, read as the reverse complement.
GGCCTACATACGCCCATGATCAATTTTAGAACAAGCTACTAAACAGTATTTTAACACCGACTACCTATTAACGTATATAAAATCAGATGTCTTAGTAAAATAAAATAATATAAACTTGTTTTGGTTTTGTCTTTATCCCTTCTTCTGAAAATTGAAAAATGACACCTGGACACGGGAATCGAACCCGTGTCCAGGTGTCATTTTTCAATTTTCAGAATATGATATCTAGTGGAGTAATTCCCTACTAATAAGCATAAATAATAGCTCTGGCTATTAATTCTTAATTTATCCCTTCTCTTTACATGAATGTAAAAATGTATGATTTAAAAATTAAAAGTAGTGTTATGCCACAAAAAAAATCTTGTCTTTGGCTTCAGCTTCTTATTTCTTCGCAGGTTTTAAGACTTCACCTCGCATGTAAAACGTGACTTTCGCACCTTCTCCCTTCCCCCCCCCCCCC
>CABFWB010001326.1:111685-132031 GCA_902151455.1 Timema bartmani | reverse complement strand
CCATTATACATTTTGAGCAACGATTCTTCAATAAGACGTCATTTCTATAGTCGTGGAACTATCCACCAGAGTGCAGGTTGGTAGAATTCTGTTGATATCGTGGATAGTATGGCTAGGCGTGTCTTCAGTGTCTATTTGATTTAGTCGGGGTTGACTTCGGTGAAGGAGTCTCTGTTACTACCCGGTGTAGCTTGTCGTTGTCTACACACGATAGATTTGGTGAGTACAGACTCCAATGTATTCCATAGTTCTATTGAATTGATTTTATTGATTTGAATTGTCTATAACGTTGTCTCAATTTACAGGAACTACAATAGTGAAGAGTACTATTGTAGGGTTTAGAATATTATTGAATATTATTTGGGGTGGGTGGTAAGATTCTTCGGCGAGTTGAATATGAAGTTTAGCATGGGGGCGAGTTCAAATGTAACTCAGTGTTACAGTAGAATTTGAAAGATTCTACCAACCAAAAATACAATTTATACAGGATGTTCGAAAACTCAACGCCCAAACTGCACATAAGGTTTATTTGAACCAAAAAGTAATACAAATCCCTCAACACTAACATCCGGCAAACTGTGCTAATACCATTAAATTGTGTTCAAAATTTCGGCGTATAGCGCCGGGAGAGCAAAGCTCTGCATGCATGCGTGTACAACAGGTTGCATAGAAGCTAGGCACGCAGCGTGGTGAAAAAAAAGAACACTGATGTAATATAGATGAAATAAATGGTTTGGATCTCCGCAAGGACTTTCTCGCTCTATTGTTTAAAAATTGAGATATTTACTCGAAACTCGTAATATATGTGAAACGAAATAATATACACTAACAAACCCAAGCATAAATTGCACTATATTTATGTAAAACATTTTTTGAGTCCCGGTTTTAAATTTTATAATTTTATTTTCAAAGAATTAATGTCCTCATTTGTATGTTTGGAACAATAAAATATCAATATTGGGTTCACAAGGGTCAACACTTCGTATTAAAATTTCGACTTCCGGTTAAAGTTGTCAACATTTTATTTTGTGTTGCACATCTTCATGTCATCGCATTGCTATTAAATTCTTCATTTATAAATTTTGATCAGTAAAATATGTAAATATTGACTATTAAGTCTAAAATGGAGATATATCATTGTTGTACAAACATTTCTCCTAAGAGGTTTAAGGGAAAATAACATAAACTTTTTGAGAGACTTAAATTTAATTAATCTATGGCATTGGAGAATTATTGCGTTAAAACTTAAGTAGTATATGTTTACAACTAAAGCTCACAAAATTGTATTAGTATATTTGCCAATATCTCAGAAACTGTTGGTTTTATAAAAATGTATTTCGTATAAAAGTTTTTTTTAATAGTACTACAATTTTGCAATAGTAAGTTATTTAATATTTATAATAGTTGCAGAGATCCGGAAATTTCAGCTTCTGTAAAGTAGCCTAAAATTAATTTTCATGGGAAAATAAAAATAGCCAGTTTATTTATAATCTTAATCAACACCTAGATACGAATTTTAATCAAAATCGTTGGAGTTGATTTTGAGAAAATCGATTTTTTTCTCTTTTCGCCTATTATTAAACGACTCTTAATTTCAAGTTTAAACAGACACACAGACATACGCCATTGCAAAGACCACCTTTTAGGGTTTGGGGGGGGTCTTGAGACGTCAACGTCCATCAACATTTCAGGCTAGATTTTTTTTTTACGGTCGCAATACTTTACCTTTTGTATTCGAAGTTAAAACATATAAATATTTGCGTATAGATTGAAAGTTATTGGTTTTATAAAAATATGCTTCGAATAAAATATTTGTATTATAAATAGATCTACATATTTGTAATAAGTAATTTTATATCTCAAATATTTTCGGAGATATTATATAAAATTATAATTTACGCATCAGACCGGAGCCCTTAAAGTCATTTTTCCGAAATATTGAGAGTATTCATTTTGTTTGGAATATTTATAAATGTTTAAAAATTAAATTTAATCAAAATCGTTAGAGCCGATTTTGAGAAAATCGACTTTTTCTCTTTTTGCTCTTCAGTAAGCTACCCTTAATTTTAGTGTTGGATATCCAATTCCAAAAATTCCTCGGGGCAACCCTATGAAAACCTTAGATACAAATTTTAGCCCGATCGATAAAATAGTTAAGGCTCTATTTGGAGGTACAGACAGACGGAAATTCAAAAACCACTTTTTCGGATTCGGTGGGTCATGAAACGTCGAGATTCATACAAATTTCGAGTTCATACGATCACAATACTTTCTATACCTGCAAGATAGCGAGAAAGTAAAAAGTAGAATTTAAAAGAAACTCACATTGGTGAGTATAAAGGATGTAAAAAGTAATATATGGTAAACCATCAGTGTAACCTGTGTGGACTGGAACCTTGACCTTCTCATCAATGACTAACAAGTACAATAAGACCTATTTGGACCAGATAATCACTGCTTCCACGACGTTTGTTCTCCATGTGTTTAAAATAACTGTCGAGCCTTCCTAATTTTGTAGGCTGCATGACCAACTCACGGAACGTCTGTGTGAGAAGGACACAAGTCCACGCTGAGTAAAATCAGAGTCCGACAGGTGTTGGTATTAGCATAGCTCTCGCTGGGAAGTTCAGGCGGCCCCTATCCTCGGCCATGAATAATGCATCATGGGAAGGAATACACCGGAATCACTTTCTGTTTTTTGACCTTAAAAACCTAAACGTCGTGAAGGTAGATTTCCTTTGCTCCCGATCATCTGGCATGAGCAAGTGTGGTCTGGTGAGGTCTTGTATACGTCACAAGTGACGAGTGTGCCGTGGCTATGAGCAAGTGTGGTCTGGTGAGGTCTTGTATACGTCACATGTGACGAGTGTGCCGTGGCATGAGCAAGTGTGGTCTGGTAAGGTCTTGTATACGTCACAAGTGACGAGTGTGCCGTGGCATGAGCAAGTGTGGTCTGGTGAGGTCTTGTATAAGTCACAAGTGACTAGTGTGCCGTGGCCTGAGCAAGTGTGCTCTAGTATACGTCACAAGTGACGAGTGTGCCGTGGCATGAACAAGTGTGGTCTTGTATACGTCACAAGTGACTAGTGTGCCGTGGCATGAGCAAGTGTGCTCTAGTATAATGTCACAAGTGACGAGTGTGCCGTGGCATGAGCAAGTGTGGTCTGGTGAGGTCTTGTATACGTCACAAGTGACTAGTGTGCCGTGGCATGAGCAAGTGTGCTCTAGTATACGTCACAAGTGACTAGTGTGCCGTGGCCTGAGCAAGTGTGGTCTGGTGAGGTCTTGTATACGTTACAAGTGACGAGTGTGCCGTGGCATGAGCAAGTGTGCTCTAGTATACGTCACAAGTGACGAGTGTGCCGTGGCATGAACAAGTGTGGTCTGGTGAGGTCTTGTATACGTCACAAGTGACTAGTGTGCCGTGGCCTGAGCAAGTGTGGTCTGGTGAGGTCTTGCATACGTCACATGTGACGAGTGTGCCGTGGCATGAGCAAGTGTGGTCTGGTGAGGTCTTGTATACATCATATGTGACGAGTGTGCCGTGGTGTGCCGGTCGAGAACAAGCCACTATGAATAATCCCGGGCTTGTGGTAGACCTACTGAAGGTGTCTGGTCCATTGTGATGCTGGAGGCTGACTCATCTCTGCTCGGTAGCCTTTTGATAGAGCAGGTAGTTAGGGTGGGGCGTCTCTCTCTCTTTCTCTCTATCTCACACACATACACATACACACGAGATGTGTACACCCGAGACCGATACCCGAGGTTTATCACGGCGGCGGCTGGTTTACTTGTGTTGGGGTGTTGCCGTAATGAGATCAGTAAGGCGCTGTTCTGTCACGCTGGCTAAAAATCACCGAAAGTTTCTAACGGATAGTTGTTGAAATCGCCAATAACTGAGATCTTCAAGAGGGCTCTTTGTTCCAGAAACTAGAAACTACAGGAATATTAAGTCATATATTATCCTAGTTCCGGTAATAGTAACCTATTTTGCGGCAGCTGTTGACTTCTTATCTTAATCTATATCGTCAATTTCAAATCTAATTGATTATATCTATCCCATTTTTATGCTGGTGTCTATTTGTAAAGTTGATAGGCCTAAATTTCTGGAAGCTTAGTCTTGTATTGGTGCATATGCAACTTAAAAATAAGTAAAAGTAGTTAATCCAGGTATTGTTTCATTTAAAAGACACTTGGACCAGTAAGTAAATTATTTATCTAAACTATAAATTGAAAGTTCTCACGGACTCATCATCTCATCCCCCATTTGCCATTTAGCTTGAAAGATATTATATATACACCTGGCTACGGGATACTCGAGTACTTAATCCCCTTTTTCGACATTAAAGATCCCACCAAGATTCTAATCGTACATTAAGGTAATGGGCACATTTCGAGAATTACACATAAAAGAAAAAGGGAATTTATAAGCATAAATTAAATTAAAACAATGTCAAACCTATCAGGTTTATTAGATATATGTTCTTCACATTGTCACACTGATCTACGGACCATTGGTTATTAACATCTCGTTTATCCGGGCAGCACCTTGGGACATCTGTGGGACCCTCCTGAGTCCATCAAATAGCTCCCTAGCCCCTGGATGAGAGTATTATATATATATGATTACGCAACTCTCCAAGCAGTATAATATTCCTATAGAGTATAGAAGATCCTCCGCTGACATCTTGTGCAACCTTGGAGCAATGGGAGGTTCCCGTGTTGGAGTGGCGGCGGTCTCTTGTCCCCGGCAAGAAGAGGGGCGGAGCCCCCACGTGAGACTCGGGGTACAATGGTACCGGTACCCGGCTAAGTCACGCATTACGACACTGCTCGTCTGGCCGGGACTCACTAGGATAATTAATTCGTCATAATACACAATTTAGTAAATTATATTGTTAATACTATTTGGACTTAATAAAATAATAGAATTTCACACCCAAATGAACTAAAAGAACCTTTATATCCGTGTATTATTAAAGTCTAGTCTCGGGGGTCAACCAATCCCCCAGTGTTCAAACAAACAGTCCAGTTTGGGGGATTGCCTCACGTACAGTCTCATGATTTTAATATGACCCTTAAATAAAGTCATTAGAAATAATTATTGAAAAGAGTTTTAAAAAAATTCCGTGTAGATTCCAGAAACACACCCCTAGAATAAACCTAAAACAATGTTCTCAATCACATATCCCCGACTGTTCCCAATCACGTGTTCCCGAGTGTTGCCAATCACGTGTTCCCGAGTGTTTCCAATCACGTGTTCCCGAGTGTTGCCAATCACGTGTTCCCGAGTGTTTCCGACTGTTCCCAATCATTTGTCCCCAAGTGTTCCCAATCAAGAGTTGATCACCTTCAGAGAGTTGATGTTCTCAGTCCAGTTAGGTTTGTATTTGGTTCAACACTCTCTGATATTCCTCTTACTACATATCTTGACAACCCTTGAGAGAGGCTGTTCAGATCTCGGCTAGGTCAAACTTTAACAAATACCAACCATCAGACTATTCAAATCAATAGGTTAGGGATTAAGAATATATCATTCAGAGGAAGAATCACGGGAAACCATTTAAGATATAGCAACCGCAATGCACCCTACCAAGATATGAACCCACACCTCCTTGTCTCCTGCAATACAGGTTCTTTTGCCAGAATGATGCCTTAAACCGTGCTACCGCCGATGCAGGTGCTTGAAAGCGAGGACGCCTACAGACCCGTTGACATAGGAAAGGCCTTATCTGGTATTCATACGTCAAGTCATGTGATCTGCAGCTGTCAATTTTAATAGATGGTATCAATACCTATAAAATAACAGTGTTAATATGACTATAAATTTAGAAATGACACCGAGACATGGGACTCAAGCCCGGGACCCTTGGTCTTAGGCACCAATGCTCCACCACGGAGTTACCCAGGATTCGTGCGGTGCTCAGAATCTGCTTTGTGCTGCAGTTAGAAATTGTACATCAGAGCGAATAACACGGAATAACGACCCTAAGCACGGTACTAAACCTGGATATCTCAGTTGTAGAGCATTGGAACGTCTATCCAAGGGTTCAGGGTTCGAATCCCGTGTCCAGGTGTCACTTTTCTCAATTTACGAATATGATACTTGTATGAGGCTATATCAGTAACCTAGAGATCATTTCTATCTTCGCTAGTTCTGTATAATTAACTGTACAAGCGTTTTCTTTCTTACAAAATAATAATAATATAGTAAAATATTATCAAAGTTAACCGCAAAAAATATATGTTTGTATTTCACAAAAGAATCCTACTCTAGCTAACTAAGCCTCCGCAGTCATATCCGTCAACCTTTCTCGATTGGCAAGTCTTGGTTGGGACCTTGGGACGTGATGACGTCACAATTACAACGACACGACAGATCGTTGTTATCAAATAATGGATCTACTTGATTGTACAAGCGCAGACTCATGTCAGCAGACAGATGAGGTTGTCAGGTGCTCTAGGTCAACCTGGGACGGATCCTGTACCTGTACCGTGAGCACTAGGACTACATTTCAAGAACAAACAGTCTGGTTTGATGGTGACAGGGAAATCGGAGCTCGAGTGTACTGAAGGGAGGTTCTTATTATCTCCCAACGTAAATCCAGGTACATTTCCTCATCCCTAGCGCATTAGTATAGTAGCACATATGCGTATAAATCAAAAGTGTAGTGAAACACTATGTCAAAACAAAGAGAACTCCGCTTATTATTATAAATGATTACATTTCTACCTTTTAAAATAGGGAATTCTACCATTTTAAAACCCCTTGGCCCTTGTGGGTCCAACTCTGACCCAAGAAGCTGGAGTTCAGTCCCCAACTAGGTGTAGATAGCTTTTTTTTTCCCCTCCAGCTTGATTTTCTACTGTCTCTCCAAAGGGGATTATTGTACCCCTAATTAAAATTCCCTCACTTCTTGTTTTGATAATATTAAGGCATGAGTAACCATTATAATGGCGTGCTGAAACTATTTTACTACTTTCCTCTGCGTGAAGGTGCTAGAGAAAGTGAAGAGTTCCCGCCTTAAAGGCCGTGTAATACTACACCGACTTTATAATCGTACCGGACCAATTTGAATGTTACGGTGAGCGTATACAGTGGAGGAGCTGACGGCTGTGTTCTCGGTCCGGTGGTTCTTTGTCGAACAGCTGTTTTATTGGGCGCAAACACAGGAAGAGGTCGTCTGGTTCACCCCCTTAACCTCACCATGACAGCGCTGTGGGCAGACCGTGATGATTTGATGGTAATACTCCGTAAAACACCAACCTTGGTATAGGACACCTCTCTCTTTTCATGGAGCCCTGATAGTTCCTGGTTACTTTGTGAAGAAACATGGGACACCTCTTTCTCTTTACATGGAACCCTGATAGCTCATGGTACTTTGTAAAGAAACATGGAACACCTCTTTCTCTTTACACGGAACCCTGATAGCTCCTGGTACTTTGTAAAGAAACATGGAACACCTATTTCTCTTTACATGGAACCCTGATAGCTCCTGGTTACTTTGTGAAGAAACATGGGACACCTCTATCTCTTTACACGGAACCCTGATAGCTCCTGGTACTTTGTGAAGAAACATGGAACACCTCTATCTCTTTACACGGAACTCTGATAGCTCCTGGTACTTTGTATGTGAAGAAACATGGGAAACCTCTATCTCTTTAGATGGAACCCTTATAGCTCCTGGTACTTTGTGAAGAAACATGGGACACCTCTTTTTCTTTACAAGAAGCCCTGATAGCGCCTGGTACTTTGTGAAGAAACACAGGACCTTTTCTCTCTATTTTAGTGGTACTCAGACATCTGCTGGTATTTTGTAAATAAACATAGAGCATCTTCTCTCTTTTTGCCCGATGCCTTGATAGATTTGGCATTTTGTGAAGAAACAGAGGACACCTTTCAAACACTTTTGATGTATATTATAAATCAATACCTATAAAATATTAATGTTATCAATGTTGAACACAAAATATATGTTTGTATTTTATAAAAGGTGCGCCAAATGCCCATTCGTAAAAAAAATAATCAAGGAAAACCATGCTTTTGCGTAAAGAAACAAACTTATTAGAAATGTTATTTAATATTTTATTACGAAACATTATATAATGTAGAAGATAAAGAGGGAGTTGCAACGTTAAATATATGCAAGTAGTGTCGCAGCGTATGGCCCGGAGGTATCAGGAGAGCATGTGGAGCGGAGGAGGTACCAGACTTAATGACAGCGTGTGCTGGGTAGAAGAGGAGGGAGGGAGGGGGGATACACTCGGTCACGGACCGAGCACCCAGAGTCCCCCGCGGTTATGAAGATAGCCGGGATCAGAGGTAATCATCATCCCCGCTCCTCCATCCAGTCATCAGGACGAGAGGAGAAAGTTTCTCCTCCCCCTCCTTATGTAAATACAAGCGTTCGTGAAGTGATGTTTACATTCCAAATCAGCGGACAATAATTTGGACAAACTACAGGTAACGTCTGCAAGGTGTTTTTTTAAAAAAGGAAATGGCTAAATTTATGTTGTTGAGGATGATAATGGTTATAACCGGTGCCCTTATAATGATGATTATACAGATATTTCTGGAGTGAGAAATACGCGTTGAATACATAAAACATTTTTCTAAAGTGTCTGCAGCCATCGCAGGTCTTATTATTCATAAAAAAAAGGTGGTTGATAAAATATTCTTTGGTCCATTGGAACGCAAATTCTTGATTTTTAGAAAGTCCGTCAATAATCTGAATTTCACTATCTTTCAAATTATATCGATTAACATATGTGTATTATGTAGCGTCTTACTACCCGTCCGGGCTATCCGCGTAACTCCACAAACAAGAAAAGGATGAGGAACGTAAATTCTAGAGGAAACGTACACAGTGTGAAAGTATTATGGGAAGGAAACAAATATCTCAATAATTACATCCGGGATTTGAACCCCAATCTTCCTCGTCATGAGTAGACGTTGCGAGACTGAAGCCTATGTTGGCGTGTCCACCTGTGCTGGGGTTTCAAAATTGCTTTTCTTCAATTAAGGGAGAAAATCAGAAATGTCTGGCACTGCCGAAGGAAAATGGAAAAAGTATCGGAATATATTTTACTAATAACAATATTTTTGTTTGATACTTTCTGATACAAGTACTCCCACCCCAGCATCAGATTGGTACCAAAAGAAACAGTTGTCTGTTTATAGTTGATGTATGTGTCTTCGTAGCGTAATACCTTCAAGCCCACACTGAAAGCCTGATTAAATTCCTATTACTTTGTTCGGAATTGAGTCGGCCACATAACGGGGCCCTATATTACTGTAGGGACTGTGGTTATTTCACTATTATTTTTGGTGACTTGATAAAGGTTACGTTATAGGAAACATGATATTATAATTAAAAAAGTTTTTTACTTTTACTAGATAAGTAGAAAAAATTCTGAGGATGTGGAGAAAAAACATCAACATTCTTATTCATATGAAAACACCAAAAAACACAATATTCGGATAGAATTTCCAGATTATTCTTTGGATACAGATATCAACAGTTTTAGAACATTTTATCTCGATACTATTTCTATACCACATCACTAAGTATTGGTTCAAAGTTCTAAAAAAAATTTCCGTGGCGTTAGCCCACAAACGAGTAATACCAACCGAGTGGCCGCCGTATGTTGGCGAAGATAGTGCCATGTGGCCAGCATAACAAACTCTCTGGCCATTAATCTCCGTTTTCTATACCGGAGCAGCTAACTATTTATTCAAGAAGCTTCTAATTTGTCCTTACGAGTTGAGTTTGACCACGTTCCAGACCTAATGCTTCACAGAAAAATCTGAAAGCACCGGGAATCGAACCCTGGACCTCTGTATCGGTAGCCAGGAACTATAACTATTATTCTACAGAGGTGTTCATAAAGGGACGATAAAACCACAAATAACAAAGAGCACCGCTAAAGTTATAGATTCAGTTCTTATCATCAGATCATAAAATACCACAAAGAACATCCTGAGAGGACCAGAAGCTTGGAGCAGTGTTAAATCAAAGAAATCACAAGATGCCCATCAAGATTCCAATCTCGTTGAAAGAGTAGTCCACATTCTAGGTCCATATTTCATTCCGAACAGTATTTCAACCCTCACATACCAGTCCGGTTGCGACTGAACCTTATTTATCAAAGATAATCGGGCTGGGCGCAAGGTGTTGAGTTTAATATGACGTAATGACTTCCGATTATATCGTTTAATAAAATTAAGAGTATCTTCCAAAACCTTTCACTATAACATGTGACGTCATCTGCGCAACAGTCTATTATTATTTTAAAATATACACAACTAATACTATACAGTACTGTAGCTCTTTAAGGCTTTTATACATTCACCTCCAATTCGTTCATTTCTTGTCTTTGTCCTTTATGTCAATCGTTCCTTTTACATGCCGCTTTTTATGTATCCTGTCCGTATTTACAAATCTCCTTTTCCTCCCCTTGCAGTATTTGTTTTCCCACTTTTAGGAAGTTGCGTTTCACAATCCCTCATGATGAGTTCCAATAGAATGAAACCTAGGTCGGGGGATTGGACGGTAATTATATATTTTCTTCAAAAGGCAGCCGTCACCCTTTTTTTCCAGAGGAAGCAACGCGAAATATGAACTGTGTTCTTCTCTGTCCAGTGGCAGCAGTGTAACAATTGACTTGTGTTTTTCTTACTCCAGTGGCAGCAGTGTAAAGTGTAAACTATGTTCTTCTCAGTGTAAAGACCATATTGTGTTCATTTTCTTTTATATGTTTCTGACTTTATTTCTTTTATTCAATATATATCAGGATGATTATCATTATTAGTTGCTTCAGTGGTCAAACGGTCTAAGGCGTCACTCTGGCAAAAAATTAGACTGCTGATGATAGGGAGTTTGGGGTTAGAATCTCGTTCGAGTAAAATGAGGGTGGCTTATCCTAAATGGTTTTCCACTCTCCCTCCATGCAAATGCGGGTTCACTTCCTCTAAATTCAACCTTCCCAATTCCTAACCCATTAACGTAATTAGTACTTATACGTACAACCAGAACGGGTGGTAAGACGCGGTGCTAAATAAAATAAATAATACATTTTCTTCATTTCTAAAACATTAGTGTAATCAGTAGCCTATATATTTGTATAACCCAAACGGGTAGTAAGACGAGGTGCTAAAAACACACCCAAAATAACCGACCAGTAATTATCCATCATTACATTTTAAAAGGACCACCAACTGTTAAATTTCCAGGTCATAGTGGTAATCGAACCCGGCGTGCTTATTTTACACAACAACTTGTAGCTATGATGATTGTTGTGATGAGGTGTGTGTAAACCAGACCCTGGGACTCTTCCAGTTTCCCCCTCCAGCGGTCACGACGTTTATTCACTCCAGTATCTCGGGTCCACAATCTCGACCAGATTGAATCCCTGTTGGCTTCTTCTCACTCAACACGTGTGGTCCGGCGGACGGAAGTTGATAGGCGTGAGTAGGAGGGGGTATGAGGTGCAAGGAGACCGCTCAGTGCTCTCAGAGGTACTAACTCGTGAATGGATGTTCAATTGTTTATTAAAAGGGGATGGAACGGTACAACAGTTAAGGTACGTTTTGTTTATTTTGCGGCTTTAATGACAAAAAACTTTTTCCTGTTTTTAATATTGCTCCAGTAGCTACGTTTAGTTTAATTTTGTTCACGTGGGGATTTCAACAGGACTTTAATATCTGTCAGGAGCATAGGGGAATTTTTGATAAACATTTTAAATGAAGAGAAAAAGTCCTGTTTAAGTCCCACTATACTCATGACATATATTCAAGAACTGTTGGTGTTATTTATTTAGCACTACGTCTTACTTACTACCCGTTCAGTTTTTACGCTTAAGTACTGATGATGCTAATGGGTTAGGAATTAGGAAGGTTGAATTTAGAGGAAGATAGCCTGCGTTTGCGTGGAGGGAGAGTGGAAAACCATTTAGGAAAAACCACCCTCAGTTCACCTGACTGAGACTCGAACCTCGATCTCCCCGTCCTATGCAGTCTAGCTCAACACGAAGCAAGCACATTAGCTAACTACACCACCGAGGCGGGTAACTGTTGATGTTATCATGTGAAGAACATTAAAACGTATCTAATGAAAACATTATTTAGAAAAAAAAACAAAAAAAACAACAACAAACTTTTAAACTCATATAAACTGAAAAAAAAAATCGAAACTTAACTCACGTTTTCTTCCATCCCACCCTAAGAGGCCCGTCTACCGTAGCGCTGAGACGCGTTATTTATGGCTTAATTCGCTATTTTAAAATACGTCTTGTGCCAAAATAGAGGTGTAAGGTACCAAAATGTTCCTATAGATTTTAAATAAAAACATTACATTTTTTAAAATTTTATTGTGATATAAAAATTATGTGGATCATTTTCAACGTCACTTTTCCCAAAATGTCTAACTTATTAGATTTAGGTAAATAATAAAAAAAAATAGATCAAGCCTTCCTCAAACAAATAATGTAATTTCTCTTATGGTGAAAACGCACGTTTGAAGATATTTAAGAGTCCGTCTCACCCCAAGGATAATATGTAAACACTGATTTTTATAGGAGGCCCATTATCGATCCCCAACATTAGTTGAAAGCCACAATATTTGGTATTCTAGAAATATGTCTCATTTGATGTATTAGTCATAAAGTTCGTCTAGAAAGTTATCATAAGCTTCCAATAATACGTCTTCTTTAAGGATTTTTGTATAATTTCCCTTTACTTAGTTAATTAAATGGACTAATAATGTAAATACAATTATTTTAATATTATTTTTACGGCAATGTGGCAATGTGAGTCCCCATATTTCAAATAATTAGCTTCCTATGAAAATCAGATTGTAGCTTAGAAGGTAATACAGATCAAACCATACGTCACATTGTGGTGCGGTTTCCTGTATTCTACTTGAGAAAACAGTCAAATTGAAACACCACAAGAGTTTTAGTGTATTTTAAAACACTAAACAAAAATTAGAAATGAAAAATCTATTAAAGTGATCCAAATTTCGCTGCTCTGGAGGGAAGAATGGATAACATCGCACTTAGATAGGTTTTGTGGTTCGAGAATAATTTTTAGGGAGCGGATTCTTAGGCATCAAAAATGTTTAAGATAGGCTGACAAGCAGGCAAGTATGGGATTTAGGCACGAGCATAGGCACTTAAGGGGAAAAAAAGCATACAAAAGGGAATGTAAAATTAATTTTACTACCTACTATTTTATTACCAACAGCCAATTCACATTGCTGTTTTTTTTAGCACCACGTCTTTTACTTGCTCGAGCTATACGCAAATGTTGTACTAATTACGCTAATATGTTAGGGGCTAGGGAGGTAGAATTTAGGTGTACATGCACTTGCGTGGAGGGAGGAAAAAAATTTTTAGTAAAAAGAACCTTAAGAACACCGTGCAGAGATGCAAATCTTGATCTCATTGTCATCTGCAGTTCAGTCTACTGCGATAGTGACGGCTTTGCCAATTCGACCACGGAAGTGGGTCACATGCTGTTAATCACTAGATAGGCCCAATTTTCTACATTTTCACTAGTGAAATGGGTTATATTTTCATATACAATGTTCTTTACAATTTGAATTCTGCTTCACATGATGTCAAGGAACAAAATTTAAAGTATGCCGGTTTCCGAGGAGGTTGATATTTTCTCCTGCAACGGCATTCTGTTTCCTACCAAGATTTCTGCCACTGCTCCCATTTTCTTTCACCCAATTTAAGTTCATTGGAAGATATTCTATTTTCAAACCTACTCCTAACAAATATACCGCAACTTACAATTTATAAGAAACAGGACTCTCTCTTTCAGCAGAAAATCCATACCGAATGAAAAAAGAGGCCAAATCCGAAATAGGCGCGTTAAGGCGCTTATTCATAAAATAGGTAAAACCAACGGAATAGGCAATTATAGGTACTATAAAATTAACATAATGTACTCGAAATAACACGAAACGCATATATATCTCAACTGCCTATGTTTTGCGATCAAGTAAAAGAAAAGGCAAATAGGCAAAATCCCGTTCCTTATGATCTTGTATTTAAATTCACGGATAATTGGGCGTGAGGCAAGCTCATAAGGATTGTTTTAGAGGTTTTAAATCCTAGGAACTGTCTTTATCATAAGAAGTACCACAGTTTGAGGATAAATCCCTTAAGTGTAGGTAAGAACCCTCAGCGGATTCTCATGGGTTAGCAATAAATCCCTTTAAAGATTATAAATTGTGTTAGTCATAAGTTCTTGAAGACTTGACATAACCTTATTTTAGTTGAGGAATCCGACAGGTCGATATAATCTGATGTTAGGATCCTCCCACCTATATGTCCGCACGTCGATCAGGTGAAAGCATGGTGAATTCAACTGCCGTGCTCCTAATCTCTGTGACGAAGCGATTTGGGATAAAATAGCTCGTGACATACTCTCGTTATTGGACGCTACATACATGCCTTCTCATCTTGTCGTTTATAATGTATACAACAAAACTTCCGCGTCTATTAAACTAAGAAAGATGTTGTGGAGTAATTAAATTATCCTTTTCCTCTGTAACTAATTCTTTTTGTTTGATAAAGAATATTATAATTGTGTTTGGAGCATGAAAGCGCTAAAAAAAATTGCCTCTAAATAACTGTGTATGAATGATAAGTGGGGGAGAGGAAGCAAGCTAAGGTCCATTTTTTACTATATTTTTATTATGACAAAAACTTTGGACACAATAAATAAAATATTGTCACGGTGTATGCGTTTAGTTTAATTTTCAATACATCAACAGTTCTTGAATATCTGTCATGGGTATAGCTGAATTTGAATAGGACTTTTTTTAATGAAGAGAAAACGTCTAGGTAAAACTACGAGATGCTCTTGACAGATATTCAAGAACTTTTTTATAACAACTACAAAAAAACTGACCTTGATTCACGTTCCTTTCTAACCCATCTTAAGGGCAAAGTAAATTACTTACATCGACAGGTTTAAGAAATGAGGTACAGTAATCTAAGATAAATTAAGGGGATTTTTGTTTGAAAAACCAAGCTGTACACTGTACAATCCACGATACAGAACTAGGGAGGCAGAGAAACGTGATAAAGGTTGAACTTTGTAATTATTGTATAATTTAGTACATAGTTTAATACACCAAATTTATTATCGACTTAACTTAGGGACTAGAGATGAGAGGAAGAGGGTCGTTTAAGAGAAAATGCACTCGTATTGTCTTGGGGAGGAGTTGGGTACAAAACAGTGATAAATCAATGTGAAAAATGAAACATACCCCGCCGAGATTCAAACTCTGACCTCTCAGTTACGGGTAGCCCAGTTTATCTCGAGAGTGACACTTTAAGAGCGTTTGACGACCGATGCGAGCTCTATCTTCAAAATACAATCTAGTTTTGTAATCTCACGAGATATGACGAGAAACTGATTATTAATAGTTTGGGAACAGCCCTCAAAATCAACACGACCTTCCTTTAAAAATGTTTATTAAGGTGGCCAGTTACCAAAGCTTTGAGATGTCCAGAAATCCTATACGTTAGTTAAGAAGTGGTTTGTTTCAAAATATGGTTTTCCCCTAAATGGATTTAAATTGTACTATGAAAAGGTGAAATCATCTCAATTTCAAGGACGTTTCACTCGCAATGTCACAGTTTCAATATCAAAGTAAATGGTTAGAATCACAGATGTAATCTTTCTCAAACAAAGTCATGTTTAAACAGAGCCATAACAGAACATTATAATGTAATGGAGGATTGTTATAGTGGTTTGGAAACTAAAGAACTGACTTTACAATAAGAACTGCAGCAGCGCGAGGAAATTTCCCTTCAAGCAGGTGGAACTCTTCAGTAGTAGATGAGCTTCATTCTAACATTTAACTTAATAATCAATTAATTTGAAACATATTTGTTAAACCTACAACGCTAATTAGTAAAATATGGTACTGTTTACAAAATGACATCATCCCAATCTTTAAAGTCAGATGATATCACAAAGACTAATTAGTTTATTAAAACACTCAATTCTCGATGTTATCTTTGGAATTGAACCTTTTGTTTGCGTTTTAAAACCCTTTTTTGTCTGTCAAACAATAATCCAAACAAGTGTGCGCAGTCAATTATCTTCATACCCACTTTGGTGGCTGTATAATCTAAGGCGTTACTATCGCAGTAAATTAGACTGTCGATGATGGTGAGATTGAGGTTCGAATCTCGGTCAGGTGTACTGAAGGTTGTTTCTCTAAAACGATTTTACACTCTCTCTCTCTCTCTCTCTCTCCACGCAATTGAGGGTATGTTTACTCTAAATATCACCTTCCTAATCCCTAAAGCTACTATCGTAATTGGTACATAGGCGTATAACCCGAACGGGTGGTAAGATGCAGTGCTAAAACAATCCCAATTTTATTGTAATTAACAAGCAAAGCCAAACCAATAAATAATGAAAATGGCCCACTGCTGATGAAACGGCCTCCCTGTGATAATACCGTGTGAACCAGTGTGCAACTTGTTCCTCCCCTCAGACATCACAGGAAGACGGTAACAAATCTCCCAGAGGAACCCTCCCCTCCATAGAGATTGTGTGTGTGTGTGTGTGTGGAGGGAAGGGGGGACGGAGAGAGATTAATTCAGAGCAGCACTATCATTATCCTGACTTATCTCCAGCTCCAGTTGGTGGTACCCTCGCTCCGACCACCCGACAGAGAGCGCTACTAATCGCCGTGGAGTAATGAGGTGTTCTACCGGTCGATGGAGGGCCCTGGGGCGTGACGCCGAGGAGGAGGTACTTGTTACCTACACTGACTTCTTGTTCGTAAGGTACTCTCAACTCCCTGAGGTTACGTAACGCGTGGATCATAACGGCCGTTGACTACTTTCTAAAGGCGGCACAGGAGGAGGAATTGTCTGGCCGGCTGATAAACACAGATCGGGAGTGACGAAAGGGGGAGGGAGGAGAATGTCAAGTGCACGCACCACAGACTGTCTTGTCATTATCCGACAGTAAATCTCAGCTAGAGTCCAATCTCCATAGGAAGAACCTTATCTGACATCTAGAACAATTACTAGAGCTACTTTCACGTATTCATACGTCAAGTCATGTGATCTGCATCTGTCACTTTTGATAGATATTATCAAAACATACAAAATAAAAATAACAATTTAGTAAAATGTTATCAATGTCGATCGAAAAAAGTTTCTATTTTCTAAAAATATCTTGGTATGAAAATTGGGCTATAAATAAAGTTTCTGTCTGCTGCTTGGGGTATTTATCGTGCAATTTCTGAACCGACTGATTACTAGACCACATGACTAAAAGACTAAACTTAAGCCTAAGACAGACACAACACTCGCCCCCACTCCCCGGCCGTTAGTCCATCACAGTTAAAGGCAAGGACACAATTCTAGCCATGATTTATTACTGGGATCCAACCCTTGGAACCGAAGCCTCAATAGGTGGTCGCGATAATAAATTAGCTAAGTTGTTGGTAGCCACTTCGGTGGTTGAATGGTCTAAGGCATCACTCTCGTGTTAAGACTATAATACTGATGACAGGGAGACTGAGGTTCGGATCACGGTCGAGCGTAGCCCTACTGAGGGTGGTTTTCTCTTAATGATTTTCCACTATCTCCCGAGGCAAATGTGGGTACACTTCCTCTAAATTCAACCTTCCTCATCCCTAACACACTAACGTAATTAGTACATGTGTATTAAGAGAGTTCACCTGATACAGTATGTGAAGACACCACGCACCAGAACCTTCGGGTGTTTTTATTTAGCAGCGAGTCTTATTAGTATATAGCCCATCCCGGCTTCCCGCATTTAATTACAGTAATGAAGTATATATGAGGAAGGTAGAAGCAAGATGAAATGTACCCATATTTGTGTGGATGTAAAGTCAGTAACCATAAAAAAAACCTCCATGGCATCAGCCCGCCATCGAGCTATACCGACCGAGAGGTCGCCATCTGTTGGTGAATATAGAGACAACTTCTGTGGACAGAGGGTGTCATGTGGTCAGCACAAAAAAAACCTCAGACCTTTAATCTCAGTTTTATAGACCGAAGCCACTACTTTTCTGTTCAAGTTGCTCCTCTTTTGTTCTCACGAGACTGAGTTGACCCCGTTACAGTCCCACTGGTTCACAGAAAAATCTGAAAGCACCGGGGATTGAACCTAGGACCTCTGGATCTGTAGCCAGGACCTCTGAGCACTAAACCACAGAGGCGGTCATTGAGTAGACATATGGAGGGAAAAAAACTACCCTCAGTATACCCAGCCGAGATTTGAACCACGAACTTTCCGTGACAGGCAAACTATACAAGATGAGCCTGACGTTCAATCCGCGTGCCCACCTATGTGTGGGTTCTATAGTGTCTATATAGTCTGCTCACTCAATAAATCACTTCAGGGTTCAATTTTAGATCATCCCTAAATGTTGTGTTCTGTTAATAATCAAAAAGGTACGGTCGGCCCAGTGACCGCGAAAGGGTCCCAGTGATATTAGCGGTCCCTCGGCGCGATGCTCGTCTGTCAGTGTTTCCAAAACTACTTTCCCGAACCTGGTCCACTTCTGCTGAACTCTCTTCAAGAGCCGCGCGATTGGTTTGACCAGGTAATTGATGGACAACAATCGAGCGATTAGAACGGACCAACGACAATACAAATGTGAAATTGGCTAATCATAAAATGACCACCGGCATCCTTCAGTGTTTGGCGGCGGCGACTTTGAATAGGGGCTTCTAAGGTGGGATGGAAGGGCTCACGAGTTAAGGGCAGTATTTTTGCTGTTTTCATAGCAAACAATTTTTTTTCGGCAAAATAAAAAAAAATATTTATCCATTTAAAACATAGTTTAATTTTCCTCACCTGGTGATATAAACATTTGTTGAATATCTGTCAAGGGTGTCCTGGAATTTAATGATAACTTTTTATCTTTATTTAAAAAGTTTCTCATCAAACGCTGATATGCTCATGACAAATATTCAACAAATGTTGAAAACACCACGTGTAGAAAATTAACCTCTTTGTTTTAACTGGAGGAATATTTTATTTATTTTGGCGAAAAAATACTTTTGCTATTAAAACTGCAAAAATACTACTATCTATCTATCTATTGAAGCATTATTTTACTTACTGACCAAGATCGTGGAGAGAATTTCTTAGTGTGTGTTTTCCGCATCTTATCATCCGTTCGAACTATCTACATATTTATATTAATGGGAGGAGATAAGGGAGAAGTTAGAGAAATGTATCCACATGTGTGTGAAGGAAGAGGGCTAAACCATTTATAAAAAAAATCACCACCAGTACACCAGGTTAGGATACTAGCCGTGAGCTCACCATCGCGGGTGTAACTCCTTAGTCCACGTGACCACATATGTGCGTTAGCTTTTATTTTTGTGTTGGTTCTATAGAGGTATGTCCTTGAGCTCGACTTTGGGTCTAGTGGAGACCCTGATTCAGTCCTAGGTGGCTACTAAAATAGTTTAATATGTGTGTGCGTGATGCATGCTCACTACTGGAGATAATGTAGTGTTTATTGTTAGGTGTGGTGTTCTAAGTTAAGAGCCCGTCTCATCCCAGGGATGTAGCACCTAGATTAGGTAGGTAATACATCTTGAACTAGAGGTATTAAGAGCCCATTTAAAAATTAACAAAACTACTAAACTTAGCCTAATTTCGGTGCAAGTCCTTGTAAGATAGTTCTGTATCTAGCGTGATATTGTACATAATTTCCCGATTATTCTACCGTGAGATGGACTATTAAGCTAGTTTGTAAGTCAAAGTCCAATATAAACCCGTGTTTAGGAATCGGACGTTAAATACCCTGATAATCTTATAAAGTCTTATTTAAACGAGTCGAATTATATTTGGCTTGTTATTTTTAAATTTTTATTTTGTAACCGTGTCTTACTACCCATTCGGACTATGTGAATATTTACTAATCACGCTAATGTGCTACAGATGAGGAAGACTTAATTTAGAGGAAGTGTACCCAAATTTGTACTAAAGGAGAGTGGAAAATCATTTAGGAAAAACCACACCCTCAGTACACCGGACCGGAATTCAAACCCCGGTAGTCCCAGTATATCGCGAGAGTGACGCCTTAGCCTTGTGATTCTCACTGAGGGTAAACCAAAGCTATGTACGTCTTCCGATCACGCGCCTGCAATGTACCAAATCATTGAGAGCATTTTCTAGGTCACCGCTCTAGATATCCTAGATCCACAATTACTACCGTCCACATTAGTTGTGCATCGTCACTCAAAACATACGGTGCATAACTTTCGACGCTCAAAGAATTGATCTTTTTTTAATGACCTGACATGGTTGGGGGGGGG
>CABFWB010001326.1:91673-111515 GCA_902151455.1 Timema bartmani | reverse complement strand
GGCACTGTATTTACAGTCAGCTGATTGTCGTTCGGAAAGATTTCAAATCTCTCTATTAAAAGAACCGGCGCGAAATTGCATGCTATACGTATGTGTCCCACTTGCAATGATTACATGGTATACCCTCCGCGTCGTAAAGTAGAACCTTGTAAAACATTTATTTCAGTTATCAGGTCAGAATATTTGTTAGGAACCTGGTCTTTTAATTACCGATGCACTTAGTGGTCGGCTGTAAAAGGAGGGGGTTACAGGAGGCGGTCTGGATATGAAGAGTGAAGGTGTAATTATAGGTTCGTCGCTTGATACTTCGTTAAAGTCTCTCAACAGATCACGTTATGGCGCACGCTAAAGGAATGGAAAAATATCTAAGTAATAGAGCGCCTAAATACACATGCACGATTCCAAAACGAGGAGTGAATTTCACTTCAGTTCTTTTTCACTAGCTAAAATAGATTACAAGATTACATATGAGGGAGAATTAAACCTTGGAATACCTGGTAGCCGTCTGTGATTAGGTTGATCTCCGATGATTTAGAGTTGTGTTTAAAAAAAGAAGCTATTTTACTTCCAAGCAAATATTAAGGCATTTCATAAGACGTACCATATTGTGAATGAAGATAGCTGTGGTGCATACATATACAACAACAATAATAATAATAGTTACTAGAAATATGTATTATTAAATCTCCGCATTAAATGCTGTTTGTTGAAAGCCATATAACATAAATAAATGCTACGACACAATCGCACAAACGTTCCCATATTTTGTGTTATAGCTTCGAAGAAAATGTTCAAAAATAGGTTTTTAGTAAACTACCCTTATGTAAGTTTTACTCATAAAAACAAACATAACATCATTAATCACAATAATCACTTTATACATAAATATTAAAACAAATTGTTCAAATACTCGTAGGTCTATATTTAGCCAAATTTAAATTTTCAGAAATAAATTGTTCGTAAACTACCTTAAAATTATTTTTATTATTTCTAAAAATAAAAACGCGGTCTTATTTATCAAGAAAAACTATTCACATATTCCAGTTTGAATCCAATCTTCAAGGTCAATTTCCAAAACATTCAAATTCTCTATAATTTGTTGTAAATAAACAACCCTTAAGTTAATTTATTTTAAATAAATAAGCTACGAGATCTAGTTTCTACGTATTCATACGTAAAGTCATGCGATTGATATCAACATCTATAAAATAACAATAATAATATAGTAAAATGTTGTCAATGTAGACAGCAAATAAATATGTTTGTATTTTCTAAAATGTCATTTCAACGATAATTATCATCGGGCTTCAGTAAAACGGAGTAGTGTGACATAAAGTAGGCCTACATGGGCTTTATTAGTTTAAGTACAAGATTGGTATGCTTAACACAAAGGTTTAACCAAGCTAAGAAGTAGAAATAGACAAGAAAGGAGACAATTGGTCCACATTATCTCTGATGGAGGACTGGAATCTCCTGTTGATAAACCACATAAGGAAAACTACACTCAATGCATTAGAACGTGATTCAAGCCCCGAAGAGGTGCGACCACAGCCTAAACGTCTAAGACCATGTGATCGCAAGTGCAGGTTTATTACCAGACACGAAGAAGGATACATTCTTGCAGGAAGAGAACCAGATACTCAACAGAACCTATCAGATCTTCAGCAACACGTGGGCTTCCTGACAACACACACTTGAAATTATCTGTGTTAATGGAAACACACACACACACACACACTCGCTGGATACACCAGCCTTAGTGAAATTAAACACGTACTAAGGAAGATTAAAAAAACATCCAACATCTCAACACGTGTCATGTAACAACACTTAATAAACTTTGAAATCCTTCTGAAGATTGAACGAAATCTGAGCTGAGACTTACAGAGAGATAGATAGATGATGGATGAAAGTTGTAAATGACCACCTCCACAAAAGATCGTTCATTACCTTTTATTTTTATAAAAACGAACGTTCTCGGGTGTTTATGTAAAAACATGTCTGTACACAGAACGGCTGTAACTGTAGTGGTAAGATCCTATCTGCGGTGTGTGGAAGTGTTATTGTCCAGTGATGAGTCGACTGAGGGTGTTAAGTGAAATAAAAAGTTTCGGGGGGGCGTAATAAAAACTTATGTGTGTAGCATTAAAAAACGTTACGCTGTTATCAAAGGTGGGGATGTTGAGGACGCGAGAAAAGATAGCTTAAGTGTTTTTGCAGTTTTTATATCAAAAAAGTTTGGTCATAATAAAATAGAAATTGCTTCAGTACAGCCATATAGTTTAATTTTCTTCACACCTCAATATTTCTTGAAGTCAAGGATGTCCTGGAATTTAATGACAACTCTTTCTCTTCATTTAAAAAGTTTCTCATCTAATGCTCTTGACAGATATTCAGGAACTGTTGATATCAACATGTGATGAAACTTAAACTCTACGTTTCTACCGGAGCAGTATTTTTTTTATTTTGGCAAAAAAAGTTTTGATATAGAAACTACCAAAACACTTATCTATTCTTGAGTCCCTTAACTCCTCACCTTAATGTCTACAAAAAATCTTATAGTTTTAATTTAACCTCATGATAATGATCTATTGAGTTTTAAAATACAGATTATATGTATTAACGCACTAATCGCTGATTTGGGTACTATACGAGTAGAATGTTAATAATAATAATAATAATAATAATAATAATAATAATAATATTATTATTATTATTATTATTATTATTATTATTATTATTAGCACCGCGTCTTACTACCCGTTCGGGTTATACGCACTTACGCTAATGTGAAATGGTAGGGTGATTGTGAGATGAAATGGAGGACCTACAGTTTAACGTGGAATCCGAACCACGGTGGTAGGCCTGGCATTCCACACATTCACAAGTTGTGATTAATACACGTCTTGTCAGAGGTGAAGGAAGGGTTTAGCAATCAGATTAATCTGTGCCGGGACCGAGGATTGAACCCCGGACCCCCAGCACAGAAGTCTGTATAGAATGTTAAGAATTGATCTGTTTTGTCCAAATTAGGTTAGCTCATTTATGTATATAATCTGTATATGCTCATATAAAGAGAAAGTATTGTGATCGGGAAAACATTTCACCCTCAGGATTATTGTTTATGTGCCCCCGAACAGAAAGTGAGTCTTACAGTTATGTCTGTGTGTCTGTCCCTGGACCTAGATATGACATAGTTTGATGGATTCTGTTCAAACTTATATTTATATGTTATGTTTCTATACCTTGGGACAGTTTTTTAAAAAAATTTAGACCATTTCCCTTAAATTAAAGGTAGTTTACTGATGTGTTTTGATGTGATTTGAAGATTTGAAATTGTTCAAAAATAGCTTTAACGCTTTTGTTTAAAATGTACTCGTATATTTAAGGCCTATGGAGTTTTTGACATGACAAATAAAATAAGTACTGGTATGATTATTTTTTGGGAGGGTATATTCGTTTAAGGTCATTCGAGAATAAAATTGTATTGCGCAATTTTAACAGGTGTTTAAAAGCTATAAATAGTTATTCAATGATTTCAAGTAATTACAGCTCTCAGTATTAGTATATATAATTTTAGTACCCCGCTCATATTATATGCATATTTATTACTTACTCCAATGAATTAGGGATGAGGTAGTTTGAATTTAGAGGGAGTGTACCCTTATTTGCAAGGAAAGAGAGTGGAAAACCATTTTATAAAACCACCATCAGTACACCCAACCGGGATTCGAACCCTAATCTCCGAGTCATCAGCAGTCTAGTCTAACACGAGAGTGACGCCTTAGATCATGCGGCCACTGAAGCAGGTATTAATAATAATTAAAATGAATAGTATTATTATAATAAGTATTTCATTGTATACACCTCATATTATTAATATCCAGTTATACTAAATTTCAGACCCATAAATTAATATTAATTTGCCTCAACAATGGAACGCTAAAAGCATAAAACAGCAAGTTTGACCCCTTATTACTCGCGAGCTGTTTGAAATCTGTGAAATCAGTGAATCACGGTTTATAGCTTATTATACACTTGCTAAAACTGTGCAGTAATTTGTTCACTGTCGAAAGAAGGGTTGTTTACTGATAACTGATTTTTTTACCAATTAAAAATATTTTAAAAGTGTTGTTCAACGTATTTGGTTCAAAATGAGTATTTGTTTAGTTTTTTACAGCATTAATTATGTTATAGTTATATTTGTTTTATTATAAAATATCGTTTATTCATAGTATATTGATGATTAATTTTGAAAATGTAAAAACAAGCAAAACATTATTGAAAACATCTTTAACGATTCTGTTCAAAATTGTTGTCTTTGTGTACACATGTGAAGTGAGTCCCTCTAGATAGCAATCCTCGTCAAGTACCGATACCCCTCCAATCACGACCGTTACGGTGCGGTGCGTGATGGCGGGTAATTATCTCTCTGACGCTTCAGGTGTGTCGGAAGTGGTCAACTCCCAGCGTCACTTGAAGAGCATCTACATAACAGTCAGGCTCTATTAGAGAGGACTCGTCCTCCTGGAAATATGAACAGGGTGGAATACATCCCACCAATCTGTCGAGAGGGAAATTTTGGAAAGTTGATGATGATGTGTTGAAGTGAGATGGTGGTCGTGTCAAGGTTGAAGCCGTCATAAGGAAAGAATGAAGGTCAAGTGTGACCGTGACGGCTGTGAACTATTGACCAGCAGTTGAATAAACCTGTCTCAGGGATGGTTGTTCGACCATTCTCACGGTTTTTAGTATTCTGTTTTATTAACTGTTGATACAAAAGTTATAAATTATTATTGGGAAGGGTGGGGAGGAGGGGTTGACATAACAAACCTAGGGAAGAATTCCTTTATAGTGTATATAGGAACCTTGTACTCTTGTTGCCAGGGGGAAGGGTGAAACCTCCCGTAGTGTCTTTAGGAACCTTGTCCAGGTGTTGCCAGGGGTAAGGGTGAAATCTCCCATAGTGTATTTAGGAACCTTGTCCATGTGTTGCAAGGGGGAAGGGGGAATCTCCTTGTAGTGTCTTTAGGAACCTTGTCCATGTGTTGCAAGGGGGAAGGGGGAATCTCCTTGTAGTGCCTTTAGGAACCTTGTCCAGGTGTTGCCAGGGGTAGGGGTGAAATCCCCCGTAGTGCCTTTAGGAACCTTGTCCAGGTGTTGCAAGAAGGAAGGGGGAATCTCCTTGTAGTGTCTAGGCTCTAGAGGTTTCAAGTCCTTTTGATTCCAGGGGGAAGGGGAAGTCCCCCAGTTGCCTGTGAGTTATTACGAAGGAGGTATCAGACACGCTCATTGGTCGGAAGAGTGAACGGCTCAGTATGTAGGACTCGAGGTCAAAGTTCAACTCAAACACGGAGGGAAATGTAAACTACAACTATAATTATTCAAACAATTCATCTTCACTTGGTTGATTCTTCGCAAGCGTGAGAAATATTGCATACTTTCCTTCATATGCATATGATTTTTTAATTATTGTTTATGACTTTTAATTTTGACATATAATCCAAAAGTTAATGATCAGAAAGAGAATAATTAAGTCCACTTTTAATGATTTTTAAAATTTATTTGAGGTATTTAACGTGCACTTTCTGAACCATCTGATTATATCAGCACTCGAGAATTTCTATGAGCGAGAGCGAAAGGGCCTACAAGTTTTGCCGGGAAAGGTATTTTCACAAACCCTACTGGGTTATTTTACATGCCACAGTCGACATGGGACCGATGGCTTTACTTCCCCTCTGAAGGAATTTTATCTCTCAAGAAGAATCCGTCAACCCTGGTTGGGTTTGAACCCACGAACATCGGGTCCTGAGGCGAGTACTTTAACCCAAGACCACAGCGGTCGACTAATTATTCCACTTAAAATATCCCATTAAGCTGTTTTTACCTCTCAAGATGTGAATGTGTACTCTATGTCGATTATATAGAGTATTTTATTCCGTGCTTCATGTATTAACACACCTGTTTGCGCTATTCGCATAGTTACACTAATAGGGTGGAGACAGTCGAGCAAGGTAGCATTTAAAGAAAGTGTATCCATATTTACGTTTAATGAAAGTGGTAAACTTTTTTTTTAAACCCCTCAGTAAACCTAACACAGCTCATTGTATCAGGAGAATATGATACATAGATCTTTATACCAGGAGATCATGATACAGAGCTCTTTGTATCAGGAGAAAATGATATAGAGCTCTTTGTATCAGGGGAAGATGATACAGAGCTCCTTGTACTAGGAGAATATGATAGAGAGCACCTCTTATCAGGATAACATAATACAGAGCTACTTATATCAGGAGAACATATTACAGGGCTCTTTGTATGAGGATACCATAATACAGAGCTTCTTGTACCAGGAGAACATGATACATGGCTCCTATGATGGGCTCAGGGTCACCTCGCATGAGAGGAAGCGGCAGGGGGTGGATGGGTGAGCCCCCGAATATCAGGCCATGACGAGCCCTGCCCCGCGCAGACGTGACAGGGAGAGGGAAGGGAGGATATTAATTAAACCCTGTTCCGGTGGAAATGAATAATGTATTGCGCTCCTCTTGTTCCCCTCCAGAGGAGGGAAGCTTGTGAGTCGAGTGTTTGCTGGGAGGGGATAATGCACATCAGTTTATACTGGTAGCTTGAAGTATTTCACTTTGTTGGAGTTTCACTGACAGACCGCAGATTATGCCTCGTATCGCCTTACCATTTAGCTAGCTCTAATTATTATCTATATTAGTCGCTACTCACCAATCAACAAGTTATGATAAGTCTGGTCAACAGTTTCTGTTCACATATCAGCAAGTTATTTAAAGTCTGTTCAGCAGGTTCTACCCACCAATCAGCGAGCTATGCCAAGTCTGTTCAGCTTTGTTTATTCGCCAATCAGAAAGCTATACCAAGTCTGTTCAGCGATGTTTACCCGCCAATCAGCAAGTTTCTCCAAGTCTGTTCAGAAGTTTCTACTCACCAATCAGCGAACTATGCCAAGTCTGTTCAGACATTTATACTCACCAATTATCAAAGCTATGATGATCACCTTCATCAGCACTCACCAATCAGAATTACAGACACATCACAGCGAATTGCTTCTTACCTGAAATAACAAAAAAAAAACAATAATTAGTATTTTAATTTTGACAAAGCCCCATATACCGCAATATTACAAAAGCACAATCAACACAGTTTTATGTTTTTAGGTTAATCATGTACATTATGTCCCGGTTTATCGCCCGGAAAATGGGAAACTCAACAGGGCTCTTGAGATTTGATAATTTTACCGGAAATTATAATTTCTTTCAATATATACAATCAATAAGATGATTATTTATTTATTAGCACCACGTCTTACTACCTGTTTGGGATATATGCCTATGTACTAATTACACTACTAGCTTAGGAGGGATTAAGAAGGGTTACGCGAGAGGAAGTGCACCCGCATTTGCGTGGAAGGAGAGTGGGAAAACATTTAAGAAAAATCCTCAATGCACCTGACCGGAGTCGAAGCCCTATCTCCCCATCTTCGGCAGTCTAGTCTAACACGAGAATAGCGCGTTAGATCATGCGGCCACAATACGCGGGTCAATAAGATGATTAAAATAGTTTTAAGGCTGGATAGAGTATTAGCTAGCAACCCCCCTTTCTCCTTTATTCCACTCCTGACCCAACACACTATTTTATGGATATACCTTCAATCAAACCAACAGTCGTGGCTCGCGAAATGTTGCCAGGGACACAACTGTCCTTTGAACCGTTCCCTCCCACAATATTCTGTTATTAGTACGTTTACTGGTGTTTTTTATTGGTTACTTAATATTATATTATGTTAACGCTACGGAAAGAAGACGAGGACTGTAAGTTATATGAAAATGCACCAGCATTCAGCTCAAAACCAAACGGGGAACATAATGAAGGAAATAATCTGGGTGTCACCGAGATATTTTTAGAACTTCTTTTACTTGTTTGGGCTATACACATATATATACTAATTACGCTAATGAGTTAGGGATTAAGAAGGTTTAATATAGGGGAAGTGTACCCGCATTCATCTGGAGGGATAGTGGAAAGATATTTAGGAAAACCCCCTTTAGTACACCCGAATGGGATTCTATCCCCAATATATCTGTCTTCAGCGAGAGGAACGCCTTAGACAATGTGGCCACCGAAACTGCTGGAAGAGGAAAGAGGGACAGATATAAAAATATATACAGAGAGATAGAGAGAAACAGATATAGATAGTTGGATGAAGATAAAGACAGAGATAATAAATAAATAAATAGAGAGACATAGATAAAGATAGAGCTAGAGAATAAAGAGATAGAAAGAGAGATCCATCATTCTCACATTCTCCCTCAACTTGGACGACACCAATCAATGATCTGAAGTCCATCCGGTGATAGTTATCTGTTGTAATCAAGAGTATTTCCCCTCTGATTAATAAGACTGATAAAAAAACACTTCCCCTCCCAGTAGGAACACTTTCCAATCGCAGATTGAATTCGGTGCGACTCAATGAACGGCCTCAGCCCGTATGCGGAGAAAACGCGTTCCTTTCGTAGTCACGGACGCGGCGGACCCACTTTAAAATAAAATAATTGTTTCAATCCGACCAGTTGTGCCACAACACGTCGCAGAAATATCTTTACGTTTAGTTGGTAGCGTATAGGATACCGCGATTACGAAACAACAGTTTTTGGTTTCTGAGTGCAAGACGTCAGCTCGGTCGGTAGCGTGTCTGCATACTGAGTAGAGAGTTCCGGGCTCGATTCCCGGCTTGGTCGAAATAAATGTATCATTGGTGAAATGTGGGTTTACCCTTTCACGGTGACAAATCAACGGCTGGGGGGCTGGGTGTTGTGTCGGTTCTAGATTTAAGTTAGTTTATAAGTCGTGTGCTGATATAATCAGTCGACTCAGGAAAAACACTAAATAAAATAACATACAAAACCAATAGTTTTATTTCAAATAGTAAAATTAAGACCCATATGAGTGGTTGAATAGTCTAAGGCATCCTTCTTGCAGTAAACTAGACTGCCAATGACGGAGAACTCGGGGCTCGACTCTCGGTCAGGTGTACTAAGGGTGGATTTTTTACCTGAATGATTTTCCGCTCTTCTTATAACCATATGCAGGTACATTTCCTCTTAAATGTCGACCTTTCTCATCCTTATCTCATTAACATAGTTAATTTATGTGCACGTAGCCTGAATGGGTAGTGAGACACGGAGAAAAAAACCACAAATTTAAGGGTGGGTTTGGGAAAGCAGGACAGTACACACCTATTTTCCCTCCCCTATCGTCATGGACCAGACAAAGCTATATTAGCGGCTTTGTTCACTCATCTAATGATGAGGGTCACATTAAACGAAACGTCACACTAAAATCGTTTAGGCGCTGGAAGAGTCAAGTCCATGATCACCAGGATCCAAGGGGGTTTATAACGAACGTTCTTGGGTGGAGCTATCCTGCAGTAGGAGAACGAACAGGGGAGGAGGAAAACACAAATGCCAATACAATTTGTATGGTGACCCCATCCATTAAATTACATTCTACTCACAAAGATCCATTCGACGCTCCTATACCAGTTAAAATTCGTTTCGCGGGCATTCTAACCAGAATGTGGGGACTTGTCAGAGTGGAAAATGTCAACTTTTAAACTATGTTTACAAGTCTATATGAGTATAGGGTCATATACAGGCGCGGATTCAGGGGGGGGTCAAAGGGTCAGTTGACCCCCCTATGAAAGTTAGAAAACTAATAGAAAAAACAAAATGAAATTTCAAATTTTAGAAAGAAAATACAACACAGATAAATTATAAAAAAATTATTTTTTATGGAGCAAACACCTCTTAATCCGAGTACACACGTTTGTTATTCGTCCACGTTTATTCAATTTTCGACATGACTCAGGAAAGTGTGGAAAAAATATTTGTTTTCATGTGAGAATATTTGTCGTACATGGCGAGTAACGAACCTTGTTCCGCATAGAGGCAGTAGACTACCACACATCAAAGAAGGCTTGAGAGCAGTTCGTCCACGAATACCAAATATAGCGTATGAGTGGACAGAAGGGTGGTGGAACTGTGGGAGACTCTGCCCCCCCCCTGAAATAAACCCCTCCAGATATATTTCAAATCCTTCGATATTATCAAATATGAAGCTGAAAAATGTCCTTAAATCAAACTCCAAATTACTCCTAGATGCATTATATTGTCAAAAATTTGCCAGAGATGACCGCTCCAAATAACTACTAGACTAGAGGCATCTAACTGGCAGAAAAAGTCAGAGGAGGAAAGCTCTAAATAGCTTCCAAGGTCATCCAAATTTCAAAAATGTCTAGGGGAGGACAACTCCAAATAGCTTCTAGATGCATGTAATTTTGAAGAATTTTCAGTCGAGGACTACTCCAAATAGCCTAGTATCTGAAATAATTCAATTTTCAAAATATTGTCGGTGGAAGACCACGTCAAAGATTATTTTATAGAGGTATCTAACTATCATAAAAAATTAAGGTGATGATCACTATAAATAGCTTATAGGGGCATCCAAATTTAAAAAATTTCTAGATGAGGAACACTTATACAAGAATCTAATTTTTTTTTAATTCAAGGCGCAGACTACCCATAGCTTCTAGAGTGAACCATTTTTTAAAAAATTGTTGAAGGAGGGTCACACCAAGTAGTTTATAGAAACTATTTGATTTAAAAAAATAGGAGATAATGACCACAGTTTAAAACATATATAGGATTAAATATGAATGAGAAACTATTAAATGTCTTTAAACAGAAATATATATTGTAAGTAACTATGTTATTTATAATTATGACCCGCTTGCCCCCCCTGTGAAAATAATCTGGATCCGCCCCTGGTCATATATAATAGTTTTGTGTTCGTTCCTGTAAACACCAAACTCGTGTACAGTTAGGGGTT
Organism: Timema bartmani; assembly: GCA_902151455.1. Lineage (NCBI taxonomy): Eukaryota > Metazoa > Arthropoda > Insecta > Phasmatodea > Timematidae > Timema > Timema bartmani. The sequence goes on along the minus strand of CABFWB010001326.1, from coordinate 100,598 downwards.
TTGTCAATATTTAACCTAAATGCAACATCTGATTGGCACTAATTCATCTACCTAGTCAGCCCCTTTAAAAACTTCTCAAAGAAGAAGGATCCAAATTAATTTATATTTCATTCCATGGGAACGTCGATATATCGAAGAAAACATTCATAAAAAAAAAACTTCCCACAAACATCTTCGGCGTTATTTACGCTCGCCAAAACTTCCGCCATCAGAAAATGTAAGAATAAAAAAAAACTATTACTAAAAAGATTTTACGACAGGAAAAAAAAAATAGATATGAAATAAAGCAGGTAGGCACTATAGGCGAAATTTCGGCGATCGTAAAAAACAAACATTTTATTGTTCTTTGTGGAAGTGTTTTTTATGGTCGTTATTATCCCGTACAAGGTAAACACAGTGTTGTCAGATTGAGTTGGAGCGATGCGATGCCCTGCAGAAGTTACTTGGTAGGCAATGCAATAATTGAATCAATGAGTGCAAGAAGGAGCCAAGTCCGTTTTTGTTAACATTTTCAGGAAGTAAAAAAAATTAAATATTATCGCTTAATTATATATTTGAATTGATCCATTTCTTAAGAGATTTTGAGGAAGTGACTTTTCTAGTGGGGGAAATAATTAATTGTATGATTATTTGGTTTAAGAAAACATATTTTTGATTAATTTGTTGACTTAAGTCGCGTAAAATAGCGTCTGTGCTGTACTTAGAAAGAACGATCAGAATGTACGGTAGGCTTACATAGTGAAAATATATTTAATTAAAAATTAGTTTCATTACAACAATGTTACTGTATTTTTGTCTCTAATTGGAGGTGATAGGTGGTGGCCAGACCACAAACTACCTGACCAAATGGTGGTTAAATTAATTAATGATGGATTAAATATCTAAGCTACTATATTTGTTAATTACCGTTATAGCCGCATCTAAATATAATATTCTTTAAATTGAAAAATGACACCTGGACACGGGAATCGAAACCATGACATTTGCTTATTATTATTATTATTATTATTATTAGCACCGTGTCTTACTACCCGTTCGGGTTATACTTACGCTAATGTGTAATGGTAGGGTGATTGCGAGATTAAATGGAGGACCTACAGTTTAACGTGGGATCCGAACCACGGTGGAGGCCTGGCATTCCACACATTCACAAGTTGTGACTAATATACGTCTTGCCAGAGGGGAAGGAAGGGTTTGGCAATCAGATAAATCTGTGCCGGGACCAAGGATTGAACCCCGGACCCTCAGCACAGAAGTCCGACACCTTACCCCTAGACCACCAGGTCACCTTGGCTTAGTACGCCAATGCTTTCACCACTGAGCTATTTAGGAGTCGTCCCTTGCCTAGGGTCACTCTCCACTCATATTTTAAGGCAGAGTCTGTGATGGACGTGGGGAAATCATCTACAAATGATTGATCAATTAAGATCACAAGCTACCAGATGACGCTGCCACCATAAACTCGGTGGTTGACTTTTTGCTGCCAAAAGTTCACTTACAATTATTGTAAGAATGAGCATATCATGATGGTTCGATTCCCGTCTTCAGGTGCCGTTTTTCAATTTAAAAAATATAAAGTAATTGATTCAATGATTTAGTGCTTGTTATACACCCTTTTTAGCGCAACTTAGTTCCTTTAATCACCAAACTGTGTATCGCCATTTTGGCATAAAAATACATATTTTGACTTAGTTCCTTTTTGAAATTACCGATTCAGTTTATGATTCATACCACGAGTAGAAGTCTAACGCATGGCTTTATACATTAAACTCGCTTTGCTCGTTGGGGGCTACGCCCCCCAAAGCCCTGGTGAACTAAGTTAATTCCAAATCCGTAGCTGCTGGTGCAATCCGTTTTTTGATAGGTCTTACCATTTAGGCACAGGAGACCTCCAAAAAAAGGTCCGCACCAACTTTAAAGTTGCTCCGCCATTCTGAATTTTTTTCGGGGGCTAAAAATTAAAAATGTTAACTTGTTGGAATTTTCCCGTCGGCCAGAAGCTAGAAGTTTTCCTAATTTCAAGTTTCTAGCTCATCTGGAAGTGGGTAAACATTAATGTCAGTGAGTGAGTGAGTCAGCCATGTGGCTTTATAGTAGTATGATATAAAGTGCAGGATTTCCATACGTTGCATTTGCGCTGGGAATCAAGCAAAGTGCCTCAACGATATTTTCCATGGACAATTTTTATTAACTAATGATTGTGTGAGTGTCTTACTACCATCATGATATTGGTTATGGCATGAATGCTCTCTAAAATGATGCTGTCCTAGGTAAAATTAGTTTAGTCACCTCCAGAAGAACAGTTTCTATATTTATTGACAATATTTGTTATTTAAAATATAATAATGAGAATTTATTACGTATAATAGTTTGGAATTGTGTCGCCTATAAATAAAAGGCTATCAAATGCAAACAAAAGATTTCAAGCCAGAGGAAATACACAGAATTAAAAGTTTCAAGAAAATATTTGATCTCGTTTATATTTTTCTTACTTTAAATACTGGGATGATATATCACGTCATTTTGTAAATATTGTTCACTTGACCTCGGTAGTCTTGGGGTAAAGTGCTCGCCTCAAGACCCGATGTTCATGGGTTCAAATCCAGCTGGGGTCGATGGAATACTGGGTGATAAACAATCCATAGCACAACTGTTATCAACGTTGACTGCAAAAAAAGTTTATATTTTCTAAAAGGCCCTTTCTATGAATATTGGACTGTACTATTATATATCCTAGACCAAGGGTCGACAACTAGTCGACTACGATCGACCTGCCGGTCGATATCACGACAATTTTTAGTATATCACGTGGGAAAACTACAACGTTATTAAAAGTTTATCCCTCTTTCTTCTAAGCTCGCATATATATCAAGTACTTTCAAATCATGTTAGTGACCAAAATAACCTTAATTGGTGATAATCGATAATTTTATAAGAAAATGAAAATGTTTATTTAATCTATTCTATATTTTTTCTAGAAAGGTGGGGATATCATTATTTGAGGGAAGGTGGAATTTTAGGAATAAATATAAAAATCTACAAATAAAAAAAAGAACTAAAAGTAAAGCGGAGGAAGAATGGGTGATCGCAGGACCTTTGATAAGCGTGTAAGTCGATCGGGGTCTAAAAATGTTGCCGACCCCTGTTCTAGAGTCTGTAAATGTGGCAACAGTGTTTGTCGGAGGTGACGCACCTTGCCACGTGCAAGGTAAAGTGTGTGCGTGGCGGGAAGGGGGGTAATGTACCAGTGGTACTAGGCCCTACCAACACTGCATCGTGGTCCTTCCTGTCAACACAACAGGCGCCACCGGAAGACGACACAAGAGAGACGACTGCAATCACCAAAACCACCGATACAACAGGCGCCTTAAATAAAACAACCTCAAGGTAGAAAAAAGTAGAAAAAATTTTTAATTTCTTTCTTTCATTATTTCTGTATGGAACACCTTTTACCTTGAAAAGCTTTAAGAAGGATCAGAGAGATATTACAATGAAGGGAGTTAAGGATGTAACAAAGCTTTGATCAGGAGACTACGTCGCGCCGGCTCTCCATTGATGTGTAAGGTGCTCTCGACAGAAACAAAGCCCACAGAGCGATGTAGAAGAACAAAAAACACCTTTATTGCATCTCCAGACTCGTCTACATCCTCCATAAACCACGTATATTTGAGTGAAAATTAAGAAAATAATAAAGTCGGGAAATGCATGCTACTAATCGGTCACTAAGTTGTTGACATCTCGCCTGCTTTCAAGAACAATAATTTTACCAGTTGTTCTCTATGGGCGTGTAACGTGGTCTCTTACCTCACATGACGAACACAAATTTAGGATGTACGAAAACAAGGTGCTTAGGAAGATATTTGGTCAAAAAAGAGATGATACTGGAGAGTGGAAGAAGTTACATGATGATGAGTTGAATACCCTGTACTCATCACAAGCTATTGTTAGGATGATCAAGTCTATTAAAGGTACGCTGAAATTTGAAAGCAGTACAGTAAGTTAGCACCGCTTAGTGGTGCAGCTGTTCACACACTCGCGTAGAGTTGGGAATCTCTGTTTACCTATAATGTATTGAAACGTCAAACATAAAATTAAAAATAATACAATCAGTGCAAGTGACTGTATTCGAAATAAAATTAGATGTTTTACCTACTGCCTGGGTTTGATTTTGTCATCGATAAAACTCATGGCTTCCAATAAACTGTCGTTTTTAAATTATCACTTTTGAGATACGCCATCTTGAGAATGTGGTGTTTTTATAAATAACGCATGTTTGAAAGTTTGCGCATGCGCTGATCGGGTCTTATTGGTCGGTTATCTGTAGAAGCGCTGGAAAAGTTGAAAGTATATCTACTCGAGCTACGCTGGCTACGCTGGCCATGCGGACTTGTGATTGGATTAGAGCTGTCATATGACCAAATCTCAGCACTGCTCGCGTTTTACAGCGAACGTGTGAATCCACAATAATTTGGACACGCAGCGCGAATGAGAGTAGGCCTATTTAGAGCAGTGGTCAGGGTATGGACTGGCAAATCCAATTGGAATAGACCATTGGGAAGACCTAGACGCAGATGGGAGGATAACATTAGAATATACTTTAAAGACATACGGTGTAATGAGGGGGACTAGATATAACTAGCTCAAGACAGGGATAGAGTGTAATGAGGCAACGTTTTCAACCGGTGTGCCGCGTGAGTTTAAGTGAAGATAAAAAAAGAAGCGGAAAAAAATTGGGGAGTAAAAATTAATCTTTTTAAATCCATCAACATTATTTTTTTTAAATAACACCATTACTAAAATTTTAGCTATTGAATCTTTAAATATAATCTTAATACTCGTTATTTAAATGACAAAACCTCTCCTTAAGAAACTGATGATGTGCCTTGACCATTTTAGCGCCTTGTTCAGTGTGCCGTAAGTTGGGAAAGGATGAAAATCACACTCTCCCTCCACGCAAATACGGGTAAATTTCCTCTAAATTCAACCCTCCCCATCCTTAACTCAAAGCTTGGAGGCTGTACTCGAGGCAAGGAAATAGTTGACTCTAGTTTGGGTTCATTCCATAGCTTCTTGAAACTAAAATGTAGACCTAACTTTTAGGAATAAAAAAAAAGTTATGAAACCTGGTGTAGTAGGCCTACTCCTATGTAAATAAAAATGAAACCCCAACCTGGAATATATCTTGGTATCACAGTGTTTTGTTTACTAAAGCTCCTAGGACAGGTTGTATGGTTATAAGCACGGGGGTGAGCTAGTAATTATCTGAAATTTTGCTTCACCACGGGGTGCTTGGCCAAGAACGTGCTCTCCAAAATTATATCAACATTAACATTAAATAGAAAAACATTTCAGGACAGTGTTATTATTATTTGTATTACTGAACCACAAAGAAATAACTTCAAAAAGACCCGTTTCTATGGTAGAATGCTCTAACGCGTCATCCTCGTGTTATACTAGACTACCAATATCTGTGATATCAGAGTTCGAATCCCGGTAGGGATTAGCATAGTTAGTGATGCGTATCACCTGAGCCGGTAGTAAGACGCGGTTCTAAACACAATAAAATAAATAAAATAACACTCAAAAATATTTCATAGAATAAAAACAGCAGACCATTTTCTTTCCCTCCCATTGTACTCGGGTCTCAATTCATTCAGTTGGCGACTTTCCCACGAATAAAAGCTAGAAGACTACATTTTATGAGCGTTTCTCAAGCATGATTCCTAGTAACACAATCTGTCATGATACGTTACATGTAATAACACTATCTTCAAATCATAACATCGGGTAAATAGCCTCTCGCAATAGGATTAACAGAATAATAAACCCAAAGTACCACTAAATTATCTCTTCCGACAACGGCAGATCGTCGTCAACTCCGATACAAAGAGAACAGAACTCAAAATGTCTCCAAATATTAGAATAGTCACGAATGTTTTCCCACCATTATAACCCAATTATGGTATTCCCTCTATTACCTGGTCAAATATCCGAATGTATCCGAGTGAAAGTCTTGGAAGAGAACTATTTTTTTTTCTTCTTCTAGCCTGCCTTCCACCCTCGACCAACACGACGAGGCAATTACGCGCAAAAGGTTTTTAAAAGCAAGAGTCAGCGTTCCCAGCACCCAGAAGGCTATCAGCGAACCCCAATCAAACGTGAGACGAAGGTGAAAACACTGGCCTGACCCCTGGCGGACTGTTGGAACACTAGTCAGAACAATGAGTCGGGATAGCAGACACATCACAAAGATAATGGACATGGAGCAACGAGGAATGGATCAAATGTTGAGTATGAAGCTGAACGATGGGCCACACATCAAATAACTTCTAGAGGCAACCGATTTTCAAACATTTTCCGGCCACCGGCCCACCCTTTGGCTATGGGAGCCCAGCCCATAATAAAATGTGTTTTTTTATATTACAGATGTCCTCCTCCCCTCATGCAAAAATAAGTTTATGCCGCCACTGGATGTGACGTCATCTGAGGCAAGAGACCTGTAGCAAATAATATAATTTTATTTTATTTATTATATCATCTCATACTTTGCAGATGTTTTGTCTCTTTACAATTAAAATTTTCACTTTCATTTATTTGAGGTATTTAATGTGCACTTTATGCACCGACTGTTTATATCAGCACAAGGTTTATAAACTATCTTAAATCTAGAACAGACACAACATCTAGTCCCCAGCCGTTAATTCATCACTATGGAAGAGTAAACCAACATATCACCAAGGATACACTTTTTGACCATGCCAGGAATCAAACCCGGGAAACTTAGCTCAGTATAGAGACAATATACCGACTGAGCTAAGGTGTCTGACTACAATTAAATAATCCAATAGCAAATCTATATAAAGTACATTTCGAATTATCATACATTATAGAAAGTGTATTAATTAAGGTAATATCAAGAATGTTAAAATAAGTTCGCTTTAATAATTAATAAAATTCTTGATTTTATGTACATTATACACAGTAAAGAATATCAAAACCGCTAAGAATATAAGTTTCGATATAATCGACACACACTATGTGACGTCAATAAATGTAAAAGTGTCGTGAATAGTCCCAGGGTAGTACCCAGATATTATTTTTAAGGGGATCTACCTGCTGTGGCTTAGAAGGAAGTCCCATGAACAGAAAATATTAAGGATTTTCTTTAATACTAAATCTTCCTAGAAGCAATTTAAAGTGTTTGAGGTTGTGTAAGTTTTATATAGTTTTAAATGTTTCAAAAAGCTACTAGTTTAGATATTGGGAAGAAATATAAACACAATCATACTATTAATAATAATCAATAGTATTAATAATAATGAAGGGGGCTCTGACCCCCGTTCCTCATTCCCCTATTACGGCCCCGTATAATTCCTACAACGATTAGGATATTTTTCAGAAACCAGGCTACAGATCATTAGATCGTGTTCGGATCTGGTAATGTTCACAGAGGAACGATTGCCATTAAAAGTAATTCATAGAATATTCAGCGAGATGATTTCAGGATGTCTCAGGAACGACTAACTTCTAGGAGAGGCACGCAAAGCTTGGTAAACCTAGTACCTCAGGACATTCATCCATAGGAGAGGCCCACAGTGCTTGGTAGACCTAGTGCCTCAGGACAGCCATCTCTAGGAGAGGCCCACAGTGCTTGGTAGACCTAGTGCCTCAGGACATTCATCCATTAGGAGAGGCCCGCAGTGCTTGGTAGACCTAGTGCCTCAGGACAGCCATATATAGGAGGCCCGCGATGCTTGGTAGACATAGTGCCTCAGGACAGCCATCTATAGGAGGCCCGCGATGCTTGGTAGACATAGTGCCTCAGGACAGCCATCTATAGGAGGCCCGCGATGCTTGGTAGGCTCGTGTCGGCGTTTAGAGTAAGAGTCAAAGAAAGCGCTTCTATCCTGGAAGTCATGGCAATGTATTCTAGGTAGGTATGGAGCGCGTATTCTTCAAGGTCTCTTCGTTAACCCTCTCCGAGCTGGGATGGACTCTAAGCAACTCGCGAAGTGAGGCTCTGACCTCCAATAGAGAGTTGTGAGGAGTTAGTCGCACGTTGACTATCCATCACCTCCGATAATCTCCAGAGAAGTTCGTGTTGGAATCCCGGTTGAAAACAGCAGGTGGAAACCTAACAAGCATGGCGTGAGAGGATTAGGAGGTCTAGTACCACATTGATGGTTACATGGTCTAAGACGTCAGACTCGCAACAGATTGGAATGAATGTGACGGAGAGGTTGGGGTTTGAATCTCAGCTGGGTCTTCTGAGAGTGATATTTCCTAAATGGTTTTCCACTCTCCCTCCATGAAAGTTCCTCTGTTGCCTCCCTCATTCCTCGCACATCAGTGTAGATATGTGGAGAGTGCATTAAAACAAATTATTATATTTCAAGGAGAGTAAAACACAGCTAAGAGATGTTCGGTCCGTGTCACTGTTTCTAGCACTTTGATCAACCTTTTCCTCGCGTTTTAGTACTCGTTCGGGCTACACGCAATTTTATAAACTACTAGCGGACCCGACAGACGTTGTCCTGCCCGAACATTGGCTTTTCGTTTGGGTGGCATAATTTATTTCGATAATAAAACAAATACTATGTGATCATCACAATTACAAATTCACAATAAACTCCAATTAGTGAGTAACACAAATATTACAAATTCAGTGTTTGTCAAAACAACATACAATATAAAACATCTTTTAATTTTTGGCATTTCGCCCACAACTCCACAAATATCAGCTGTATCGAAAAACAAATATAACTATGAATTATTCTCAGAAGTTCAATTATTCATGAACTTTTCAGAAGGTTTTAACGGTCAATTATTGATGAACTTATGATTTTTTTAACCGTCAATTTTTAATATTATATTCATTATTATAAATATTTGGGGGGGTGGGGTGAAATTTTGAGGTTACATATT
>CABFWB010001326.1:53709-90211 GCA_902151455.1 Timema bartmani | reverse complement strand
AAGTTTTAAATTAATATAACTGAGTGTTACGTCACGTACCCCCTGAAATACTTATCGTACCCTTGGGGATACCCGCACACAGGTTTGGGGAACATTGATTTAAACCATCCCGTTTGAAAGAGGTTGATTGTTTGATAAAACCTAGACCTTTAATAATTTGAAGTTTTGGATTAATATGTTGCTGACAGGCACATTTACCAAAAGAGGTAAAGGGGGAGAATGGTGTTAAGAGAAATTGTGCTGGCATTAGCGTGGAGAGGAGCTGGGAAACCCAAATTCAAATATCAAATTTGAAAGATAGGCCTTTCAACATGCCGAGATAAGTAGTCTACCTCTTGTCAGTGACTCATATATACCACGAGACTGACGCTTCACACCTCGTGGTCACAGATACAGATCACTATTAATAAACAACACACTCTTGCTCAGATCCAAGTGCCCTGCGGGTTCACGGATCTCCATGAACCGTCAGGAACCAACTCCGACTCTAGATAGAGGAGAACTTCACATACCGGAACCCAAAACGCACGTGACATGTCAGGTGTGCATCTCAGGGCAGTGTAAGAGATCAAACAGAATGACGCTGGGAGGAAAAGATACCTCGTACCCCCCACAGATGTTGGGGAATCAATGGATGACCACGACACGTTCATGAAATGGGAGGGAGCACAATAGACACAGCTAACCGTGACTCGAATAGACGTAAGTTGGAGAGGATATTGGTTGTGTTTCGAGCGGTATATGTCCTGTTCCTGGACACAAGTTGGAGAGGATATTGGTTGTGTTTCGAGGGGTAGATGTGTCCTGATCCTGGACAGGAGTTGGAGAGGATATTGGTTGTGTTTTGAGGGATAGATGTTTCCTGATCCTGGACACAAGTTGGAGAGGATATTGGTTGTGTTTTGAGTGGTAGATGTTTCCTGATCCTGAACACAAGTTGTAGAGGATATTGGTTGTATTTCAAGGAGTATATGTGACCAATTCCTAACATTTTCTAAAGGTCCCAATACTTCGAAGACCTATTAATTCTATTAGCAACATTTCCTATTCCTTGCGAAAATTTACACTTCATTTTCGTTTATTATTTTAAAGACATTTTAGAAAAAAAAAAGTACTAACAGATACCCTTACAAATACTTTATGGGATGAAATTGGACTAAGGTTTGCCTTGATTTGTTTTCAGAATATCTCGACAGACGTTGTAATAACTTGTTTATATTCTCTATGGTCAAATGAAACCATTCAAAAGCCTCAAAACAAATCTAGTGCTCTTAGAAGGTTAAGAACTAATGGAAGGAACCTTTAAATTATTTGACGAGCACATAAAAATAGTATTGTAAAACACAAAGCCAAATTTAAATAATGGTTAGATCTTACATTCAGTTAAGTTACGAGGACTTTGACGATACATTGTAACATTGGCCCTTAATGATATTCCCTTAGAAAGAAAAAAAAGAATGATTTTTTTAAAAAGAGAATAAAAATGTGTGTATATCCATTTCCAGAACACAAGTGTTGTTTTACAGTCTACACTTTTACGTAACGAAATATAACGGAATGAGGTAGCCAAATTATTATCAAAACATTTGTATTACCCGTTTTTCCCCCTACCTCACATTTGGTTTACATATTTAAATAAATGGTACGGAACTCGGCATTGACTTTCTCGCTCCAATGTCTAAAAATGGGGATATTTACTTAAAACTCGTAAGTGAAACAAAATAATATACACAAGCAAACCAGAGCACAAATTATGCTATACTTACCCAAAACTTTTTAACCCCCAATTTTAATTTTTTATTTTATTTCTAAAGGATTAAAGTCCTCATTTGTATATTTGGACCTATAAAAAAGGTCGCTATTGGGTAAATACGTGTCAACACTTCGTATTAAAATTTCGACTTCCAGTTAAAATTTTCGACAGTTAGGGGTTGTACATCTTCAGGTCATCACATCGCTATTAAATTCCTCAGTTAAAAATTTAGACCAATAAAATAAGTAAATATTGACTATTGAGTATGAAATTATAGAGATAGATCATTGCTGTACAAACATTTCTTCTAAGAGGTTAAAAGAAAAAGAACATCAATTTTTTTAGAGACTTACTAATTTACTAATATAGCATTAGAGATTTAATGCGTTAAAACTTTAGTATTTCTGTACAACTTAAGCTCACAAAATAGTATTAATTTATTTGCCAATATCTCAGAAACTATTGGTTTTATTAAAAAAATATTTCAAATAAATTTTTTTAAATATAAATAGACCTACATATTTGCAATGATAAGTAATTTCATATCTCAAAGAGATATGGATATATGATAAAAATTTAGAATTTACGCATGGGTACGAAACTCTTAAAGTCATTTTGAAGAAAAATTGAGAGTAGCCATTTTATTTGTAATATTAATCAATGCTTGGAAACAAAATTTAACTATAATCAATAGAGCTTATTTTGAAAAAATCAATTTTTTCTGTTTTCACCCTTTAGTAAACTAATTTTAGGGTTAGGCAGAAACACAAAGAAACGGCTTTGCAAAAACCACTTTTTAGAGCTCGGGGGGTCATGAAACGTCGATATTCATGAAAATCTCGAGTTCGATTTTTTGACGATCACAATACTTTTTCTATCTGTAAGGAAGCGAGAAATTAAAAAGGCGATCATANGATACAATTCAGGATTTTGTGGATATAATTCAAATATTTCTAGTGGATACAAATCAGGATTTTTGTTAAAGTCGTTTATTTGAAAACTGTCTGAATGGCTACCATTCAGAATGGATACAATTCAGGATTTTGTGGGTATTATGATAATGGATACAATTCAGACTTTTTATTCGAGGTGCTCGTTTAAGAAAATGTCTGAATGGCTGCCATTCAGAATGGATACAATTCAGCTCCCCCGATTCTACACTAGTAATGGATGTGGAATGTAGTCCTCCTTGTACACTCTGGACCCTAAATATCTAGACTTGGTACGCTAAACTCGCGGTCTGATCCAGGATCCTATGATGAACCAACATATAATGCGGCCTGATTTTTTTAAAATATAAATTCTAGAAATACACCATTTGGGATTATGCCATTTGAAAATTGGACATTTTTTGGAGAAATTTAACAGGAGAGGTTGGTGTACCAAATTATGACTCCTTACTCAATTGAGCTAGATTTACAAATATAGTGTCTTGCGTACCAGACACAGAAATACCAACTACAATGTTTGCATTATCTTAAGACAAGGGACTCGATAGATCTTGCCTTACGGACAAGTATTTTTCATCAATTAAAGTGACCTCAAGACCAGATTTAGCCTAACACAAACACTCCTACTGCAAGAAAAAGGTTTCATACTTCTGTGCAGAAATGGAGGGTAAGTTATAATAATATTTTTTACATACATAGATGCATACCTAATCACGTCGTTCCCTTACGGGTTAGGCAAGAAACTGTGAATATAGTTCAAAAAACAACTCCGTATTTAATCAATCCTCACTAAATTTCTACCCATTTTTCTATCCTTGCATACTCCCTTCGCTTCAACAACATCCATACACCGAGTCATGCATGCTCTTTATTCTTAAGACTCTTAATGTTTCTCTTTTTCACACATTCGTCTACAACATTTAGCCACGCCTTACATGGCCTACTCCTTTTTGATCCACACATTCTACCTTCATATATTTTCTTCATCACTCGATCCACACTCATCCTCTCAACATACCAAAACCAAAGTAAGATGCTTGTTTCACATTGACCTATTGGATTCCCTTTCAAACCACACTCCCTAAGCACCGATTAATTACTGACTCTGTCCATACGTTTTTACACATACATTTTTTAGATATCTCATTCCAAGCGTACTTACCTTGTTCTTGTGTTGCTCCTGACAAATCCACGCTTCATATCCATATAACAATGTTGGCTTCAACAAACTTTTGTATACTGCCATCTTTGCCTCTTTCGACATTACTTCATTCTTTGCAAAAGTTCACATACATCAAATTATACTCCTAGATGCATTCACCTGTATTTAGATTCACCACCCACCCTTTCATTTTTACTGAACATTCTGCCCAGATACACAAAATCATTCACTTATTCTAAGAGTTTTCCATCTATGCTAAGCTGACAATCATTTACTAAGCCTTCCTTATCAAAAACTATCACCTTAGTTTTGGAAACATTATACAAAGATCCATTCTGCCTGTCACCAGATTCAAACTATTTAATGCATTCTGCAAACAACTTTCCTTCTCAGCTATTAATACGGCACCATCTGCATATAACAGCACTCTCACATTCACAGTGTCCATTTGTACACCAACCACGCCCTCACAAGCATCACTCATACAAGTATCCATGAATATATTAAAAAACCATGGAGACATAACGCAATCTTGTCTAACATCCTGTTCAACATCAAACCATTCGCTCAAAGCTCCATCCACCATAACGCACGATTTACTTCCATCAAAGACCACCATAATTGCATATACTAACCATGTATCCACACCATACTCTCTAAGAACATTCCATAACATACTCCTATTCACCCGATCATACACTTTCTACAGATCAACGAATGCACAATTAGCTTTATTCCTTACTGCCATACATTTCTAAATCAGTGGTTACAATGCAAATATCTGATCCATGCAACCTCTACCTGCCATGAAACCACATGGCACACCCCAAATCTTGTCCGCAGTTTTTTCACTCACCTTCTCAATTAAAACTCTCCCAAAAACTTCAACAAACTAACTGCCCTATGATTCCTACCCTCACTCATACTGCCCTTGCCGTTGTACAAAGGAACAATGATAGCGTTCTTCCAATCATTAGGAACATTTTAAATCCCAGCACACACATTGAACAACTCACACAATCTGGTAAGTAGTACCATGCCCCCACACTTAAGCAATTCGCTTGTGATCCCATCTACGCCCACAGCGGTGCCATTCTTTTACACTCTCATAACTTTTAACACCTCCCTGATTTTTTATTTGAAATAATTATAAGGACTTTTAAATTTATTTATTTTTACTTAAGGAGAAATAGAAGGGAACGTGAGTTATAATCAGTCTTTTTTTTTACCGTTTTTATCATTAAAATCTTTTTAGACACAATAAATAAAAATTGCTTCAGGGGATACATTTAGTTTAAATTGCTTCAGAGGATACATTTAGTTTAAATTGCTTCAGGGGATACATTTAGTTTAAATTGCTTCAGGGGATACATTTAGTTTAAATTTCTTCACTTGGTTATAACAATAGTTCTTGAATATTTTGTCGTGAGCATTGCGTAATTTACTGACATTTTATTATTATTTAAAAAACAATCACCAAATACCACAATGATAAATATTCAAGATCTGTTGATATTACCATGTGATTGGTATTTTATTTATTTTGGCCAAAAACTCTTTTGCTATAAAACCTGAAAAATTACTGATCATAGCTCGGGTTCCCTTCGACCTTAAGATGGTGACAGTTTTAAACGCGTTTGTCTCAGTATTTTCAAGTTTCAATGTATTTTTTTTTAAGATAAAGATATTTTTACTCTCCTAAATTCTAGACTCTTTGAAGATATTGTGAGATAAAACGAGACAAGGTATTCTCCCACAGCAGGTGCAGGTGTGGTGGTCCAATCAATCACCACACACACAAAGATGTATATGTAAATATTAAAAAGGATTCTATATTATACTAGTGCAGAGCATACTTGCTTCTTGTGGTGAGTAGTTGGTATGTGAAGTAGGAGGTATTAGAGCGAGTTATACGCGCTTTAATTAGTTTATTCCCCCGAGCAACTTCTGTTCGCCTGATACCACGTCTGTCATGCGTCCAGGAGAACAATAGCAAATAGTTCACTTGGAACCTGTCTGTGTATTACGTACAATAAATATACTTTCATGCAACTTGATCAAACACTTTTATTTTATATGTAGACTAGGCGCTAGGCCTGTCTCCAACAGACGCCATTTTGAATTTAGTACAAAGTTTGTTCCGTATTGTTTTTATCTCTTTTCAGATGTTTCTAAGGATGAATGAAGTAGCGCATTTTGTGTCCATGGGTTCCGCCACTTTATTACCAGTTTATCAGTTTTACCAGTTTATCGGGATACGTTGCGTCCACCATTTTGGATTTTACAGTTTTTCGATTATTTTTTCTCTCAGAAAGATGGCATGCTCCATAGCGTCCATACCAAATTTTAGCTCTCTAGGGTATCGGGAAGTGGGAGAAAGAGTGGAAAGACAAACATATTCCATATTGATATGTGTATTTAATGTGTACATTCTAAACACAGATATTTCTGCACACGACTTGCAAAATATCTCATACCAACCCAAACACTCATAAATGTACCAGGATGATCTAGTAAACAAATAATGATTTCTAGTCACCCTTTAAGATCAAACCCGGAGATCCCTAGAACTGCTTCGCTAACCACTCAGTCACAGATATATAATAAATATTAATCTCATTATAATTGTAATTTTCTGTCTCAAATACTTACTAAGGTGCCCGTCTACTGTAGCGCTGAGATGCGATGCAGACGCCCTGAAACCTCGCGTTTTTAATTTAATAAGTGGTTTGCTATTTCAAAATATGTCTCACTCTAAAATGAAGAAGAAAGTTATCGGATTCTCCCTTTAGGTATAAAAACTTAATTTTTTAACCGAACAAAATCCTGAAAGAAGAAACTATCTCATTTTCTTTCAAGGACGTCTCACGCGAAATGTTTCGGTTCTGAGATCAAAGTAAATGGTTAGAAACTTAGATCCAGCCTTCCTCAAACAAACAAAAACCTTTTTAACAGGTTCACAACATACTATTTTAAGATAGCTTAAGATTGTTTTAGTGGTTCGGAAGTCGAGCTATAATTGTCCACACTTCTCTTCAGTAAGGTCCGGTTTATAAGGCAAAATGTTATCATTGTCTTGAGTTATCTTATTTTCAAGGACGTCTCATCTAAGATACTATCAATATTCATACGTCAAGTCATGTGATCTGCAGCTGCATCAATACTTATAAAATAACAGTAATAATATAATAAAATGTTATCAAAATTAACCGCAAAACAATATGCTTGTATTTTATAAATGGTTATTCGCATTAAAAGTGGACTGTATTCAATTTCAAGACTTCCACTTGTTTCCCGTGATTTGTAAACTGGACCCTACTAAAGAGAAGTGGAAACAATAGCTGGGCTATCTGCGAGTTGTATGGACTGAGCTGTGTTACAGTCGCACTCATTGGTCTATATGTGAATTGTATCGACTGAGATGTGATACAGTCGCACTTACTGGCCTGTCTGTGAGTTGTATCGACTGAGCTGTGATAGAGTCGCACTCATTGGTCTATATGTGAGTTGTATCGACTGAGCTGTGATACAGTCGCACTTACTGGCCTATCTGTGAGTTGTATAGACTGAGCTGTGATACTAGTCGCATTTACTGGCCTATCTGTGAGTTGTATAGACTGAGCTGTGATACAGTCGCATTTACTGGCCTATATGTGAGTTGTATAGACTGAGCTGTGATACAGTCGCACGTATAAGTCCTCTTAGTTATTCATCTAAAATATAAAAGTAACTTTGTTCCGAACAAGATTAATAGTTACAATGGAGGATCTTGTGAAAGCGTTTGACACAAGATCGCTAGGATTACGAACAGTTCTTTAATTTCATGAAAGGTCCCGACCTCCAATAAGAAGTATTAATGGAGGTCAGCAAGGAGGTGAATTTTGATTGAAGAATCACGACATGCTCATTTTCCCTTTTTTTCTGTTGATAGTTTTAAAAATATCAGTGAAATTTAATTTCTAAGGAAATGTGTGTTACGTTATTTAAAAATATTGGTTAACTTAATGTTGAGGTCACGTTTCCTGCATGGGGCCATATATTACTGAATATTCGCTTGTATCGACGTGTGTAGAGGAATAACCCGTTTAATGTGCGGATACGTCTAACAACACATGATCAACGAACCTCAGTTATATGTTCTTGGTATGTGGTTCAGAGTGATCACTCACTTGGGGAATAAACTCGACTGACATATTTATTCTTTACAGCAGACCAGGTTCGATACGGATTGTATGTCATCATTTTAACTGACCCTTTTCAGGCAATAATGCGGGGAAGGGGTTGGAAAGGACTCTTTAGCGTGCACTTTCAAAGCAGATTTATTATATCAGCCCAAGCCTTTAAACTAACTTAAATAATCCTGCAAAAACACAACACCCAGCCCCCACCAGCCGTTAATTCCGGTCTAGGACAGCTGGGCGCCGCCAACCGGGTACTTGCAAACTGGGCACTGGTAAGACTGAATGCCAATACAACTGGGACCCAGTGTAAGAACGTAATATTTAAAAAAAATTAAATATTCATTTTTGGAGTTATTTTAAAAATAAATTTATATGAGAGCAAGCTTAATTTGTGTATATTTAAAAAGTTAGACTAGCTATTTGATATTATAACATTTTTAAACCTTTTTTATAACACAAAAAACCATGAAAAAATAAGAATTGTGGGCAAAATAAACCACGTAAAGATGAATCTAACCTAACCTAGACTAACCTAACCTTACAATTATAACATTTTTCTTTGAAATCAACCCTGGCACCCAGTCTTCGCAGTGCACACCCAGTTCGCAAGCGCCCAGTTGTCCGGATCAGTGTTAATTCATCACTATGAAAGGTAAAACCCATATTTCACCAGCGATATTTTTTTAAGACCTGTCAGGAATTGAATTCGGGACCCTTAGCCGAGTAGGCAGACACACTATCCACTATCAAGAGATTGCTAGTTAAGGAGGCTGCCTAGGTAGCTGATATATTGCCACTTATATGTTACCCTTAGGCTAAATATGGACAAAACCTGTAATAGTGCACGAGTTTGGTGTTAACTAAAATGAACATAAAACTATTTCCTATGACCCTATACTCATATAAACTTGTAAACTTAGTTTAAAAGTTGACATTTTCCATTCTGAAAGGTCAACGTATTTCAGTTTATCTTTATGAGCTGGAGTGACCCACTTCGGTGGCCGCGTGATCTAACGCGCTACTCTCATGTTAGATTAGACTGCCAAAGACGGGGAGATCAGGGTTCAATCCCAGTGAGGTGCATTGAGGGGGGTTCTCCCTAAATGGTTTTCCACTCTCCCTTCACGCAAATTCGGGTGCATTTCCTCTAAACCAAACCTTCTTAATCACAAACAAATTAGCGTAATTAGTAAATAGGCGTATAATCCGAACGGGTAGTAAGGCGTAGTGCTAATAAAAAACAAGCTAAATGTCCGCGAAATAAAAGGTAGCTGCTAGAGGAGTGTGGAATGGATCTTTGTGAATCAAATGTAATTAATTAGGAGGGTCACCACATAAATTGTATTGTCATTTGTATTTTCCTCCTTCTCTGTTTGTTCTCCTACTGCCGGACAGCTCCACCTAGTAAGTTAGAGATACACCTGAATTCTGGGGTACATTAATTTCTGCTTGACTATTCTAGCATCTTATTTTTACAATTTTTATCAAAACAAAGTTTTTTTGCCATAATAAATAAAATAATGCTTCACTAGACATGTTCAGTTTAAGTTTATTCACACGGTTATATCAACAGTTTTTGAATATCTGTCATAAGTACCGCGGCACTTGAACAGGGGAGCTACTGTTCGAATCTCGGCTGGGTGAGTGAAGCGCGCAGGGGCTAGTCACGCACCTATATACCTCTACTGCCTCTTTTTACTCGGCCGCGAGTCGTATCGCGGGTTGGTTGACGATGTCCCATTGTTCCGGGGATGCCTGTCAATGACTGCCCTGGGAAGGTCGCTATGACCTTGACACCAGTGACGTCATGGCCTGGTGAATACAATAGTTACCTGATAGTGTATCTCACCACGAGGCAACGCCCCCTTTTATCCGGCGTCACCGTTGGCGATACGACCTGCAAGGTTGTCAAAGGGGGGTTCTACTACTTGTTGGACATGTGCTGCCTGTACACCCCAATTTTTTTAAATGGTGGCAACGCCCCCTTTTATCCGGCGTCACCGTTGGCGATACGACCTGTAAGGTTGTCAATGGGTGGTTCTACTACTTGTTGGACATGTGCTGCCTGTACACCAATTTTTTTAATGGGAAGTGCCTTTTTTTTTTACTGCGTCTCACTATCCGTCCGGTTTGTACGGTTAGAGATGAGGAATGTATAAATTATAAGAAGTGTACCTGCATTTGCGTGGGAAACCATTTAGGAAAAGGCACCTTCAGTACGCCCGACAGAGATTCGAACCTTGATCTCCCCGTCATCAGCAAACCCGTCTAACATGAGATTGACACCTTAGACCAGTAGTCTGAGACAGGCTTGAGATTCTATACTTTTTACTTTCTCTCGATACCTCGTATAGAAAGTATTGTGACTGTCAAAAAAATTCGAACTCGAGGTTTCATGACCCCCTGAAACTAAAAAAAAAAGTGGTTTTAGCGATGCCGTCTGTCTGTACCTTGGGCTAGAGCCGAAACTATTTTACCGATTGGGCTACATGATGGAAATTTTCCAATTTTAATCATTTCTCCGCAATTATTTGATATAGAAAATAACTTAACATTGTAAAGTGGAAGTACTATTAAAGACAGACATCTTTTATTTGAAATATAATTTTATAAAACTAATAGTTTCTGATCTATAAGCAAATATATATACTTTTTAATCTTTTAAAATAAATTTGAGTCTTATGCTCTTTGGTGGACAAAGATATTTCTCTTTTCTCAATTGTTCTATAACAATGTTCCTAGTTCCTAATGCCATCGAGTAAATAACAGTGTATATATATTATTTCATTTATAATCTTTGGTGTAATGTTTCTACAACAATGTATATACCTATTATTTCGTTTCACGAATCTTAACGAGTTTTTAGTAAATGTCTTTTTTTAAATAAAAGCGAGAGAAAGTCTGTGAGGTGTGCCGTATCATTAATTTTTTATGTATATTCTTTAAATTGAAAAATGACACCTGCAAATAAAAATGTGGCTATAATCGTAATTATCAAATATAATAACTTTGTTATTTAATCCATCACTTTTGTTCTTACATCGCATCCCCGTACCCGTCCGGTCTACGCACATTTAAATCATGCCAGTAGGTGAGGGATGGGAAGATATAAATTAGAGGAAAAGTATCAGCATTTTAGTGAATTGAATATGATAAACCCTGCAGGAAAAATTAGCTACCTTCTGGCTATAATTCGAACGCTGAGCTCCCTCACACTAGCAAACTAGACCAGAATATCCTGACGTTTAATCTGCGTGCCCACCAATACAAATATGAGCTATTTAATGCTATGTATATAAAATCATTAATATATATTTAGAATATTTAAAACCCGCTTCGGTGGACAGATGGTCTAAAGCGTTACTTCCGCAACAGGCTAGACTACCTAAGACAGGGATATCGTGATTTGACCCCGGTCGGGTGTACTGAGGTTGGTTGTACAAAATGGTCTTCCATTCTCACTCCACGCAAGTGTGGATACATTCTTTCTAAATTCAACCTTCCTAATACCTGACCCATCAGTGTAATTCATACATAAGCGTATAACACGAACTGGTAGTAAAAAGAGGTGCAAAAATATATATACCTATATAAACATAGGCCTATTTAAAAACTGATCTTTTCCCAGATGTTTATGTGGGCTAGCTAAATACTCTAAGAAGTATTTGATAAATTAAGTAAATACAAATTCCCACACTCAAGCATTTAAAGTGATAACAAAAATATTGCCAAGTTTGAAATAGTTCTAAGCATTTTTTATGATTCAAAATGATGTACACAATAAAATGTAACGATTACGACTACGGGAGGGACAGTAATATAGAGTATTGCAGACAAGTGGACTGGCCAGATATGTCTCGCGGGCCGTGAGGTTGCGAACCTTGACTTAGACCGTTCGACCACCGAAATAGGTAAGAAGAATCTTATCTAACAGGTAGAAATCTGTTCCCACGTATTCATACGTCAATCCATGTGATCAGCAGCTGTCACTTATGATAGATATTATCAATAACAATAAAATACCAATAATAATATTATAGTAAAATGTTATCAATGTTGACCGATAAAAAAGTTTTTATTTCCCAAAATACTCTTTCTATGAAAATTAGACAGTTAACATCTTTTTCAGACAGTAATTAATTAATATAGGTGAAGGCACATCCAGGGGAGAGAAGCACCCCCTCTCTCTTCCACCGAGATTATAAATAATAATAAAATAAAAAACTTAAAGCATAAGAACTAAAACTGATATTAGGGCACTAAAGATGTGCGACGTGCATGGGCTAAATTTTATGATTTGTCTCACAGTATATTATTACAAAGGCCGTTGCACACGTAACAAGTGACCCTAAAATTCACGATAATAATTGTAACTAAAGTACAGACGTGATAACTTCCTAAGATTTCTTTTACCTGATAGTACAAATTGCTGCCACAAGAGGGCAGGAAAATTAGTATTCAAATATATCT
The DNA here is from genome assembly GCA_902151455.1 of Timema bartmani. Classification (NCBI taxonomy): domain Eukaryota; kingdom Metazoa; phylum Arthropoda; class Insecta; order Phasmatodea; family Timematidae; genus Timema; species Timema bartmani. The sequence goes on along the minus strand of CABFWB010001326.1, from coordinate 77,695 downwards.
ATTAATTGTTAGTATTAATTGTCTATAATATATTGGATCTAATTGTTTCTTATTTAAACCGCTTAAAGACCACGTTCCATTCTTAAAATAATGTAAAAATTGTTGCCACAAGATGGTAAGAGACTTGGCATCTAGAGAATTTATCTAGTTGTTAAAGATGTGACATTTTAACTTTTAACTGTCTCTTATTTATTGCTTAAAGACTTTCATATTTAAATTATGTACACACTTTTAGATTATTGAAGTAGTTTGTTTCCTGTGGCACTTAGCTTAATGCTGTAAGACGGCGAATCACTAGACTTCTTAAATATATATTCAGAGTTACCATATTTAACTGATTTATTTCTCACAAATGTAGCTGAGAGGCTAAGAGGCGACTTAGGAGTCATGACAAACTTTCGATACCTGGTCAAGATATATTAATATGAAAGTTTGTGGGGTTAACTTGTGTACCTTATCTGGGGTTATCTTTTATATTTGGGTTACGGATATTAAAAGCTTTGTGATAGTCTTGTTCGGCTTCTACGGGACTATAGTCTTATTTTTGACGCCTTTGAAGGCTAATACACTTAAGTTAGTAGTGTTTGGCCCTGACCAATGTTCTTATTGCATTGTTGGCCATACCCAAAGTTCAGTTTGCGCTTAACACAACTCTTTGTTGGCGTCACCGTGAGAGAGTACGTATGGCAGTCTGCGTAAGGAAGCAGACCTTCATGAGTAACGACTTTATCGTTCTACTCCATTCTACTATGTTTTGTACTTGTCAAATGGATGCTATCATTGTTATTGAATGAAACTAATCTGCTCTCGTTACCCTTAGGCCTATTATTTCTCACGGGGGGTGTAAACTATTATTATTACTATTATTATGTGTTATGTGTTTCGACAGGTATGTTGCCTTGTCCAAGTTGAGTCCTCCAGCATGTCCTATAAGTATAGTACGATTTTGGTAGGAAGAACAGTAAAAGTTAGTTACTAAAGTTACTAAAACAATTTTAATATATTCATGCATCAAGTCATGTTATCTGAAGCTGTCACTTTTGATAGATATCATCAATACCTATAAAATAACACAAATAATAAAGTGAAATCTTATCAGTGTTGGCCGCAAAAAAATATGTTTGAATTTTTTTTAGTGTTCTTCCAACCAAAATCAGGGTATAGCTTCCTTCCCTCTTTATATCGTGAAATTTCATCTTCTTTCCTTGTTTGAGGTTATCCATCAGTTGAACTCATGTCTTCTTGGCCCCTTTTCCCCCCTTTCACTTTGCCTTCTATGACGTCATTTAATATGCAATTTCTTCTCGTCATCTATGTAAAGATAACCAAACAAACTACCAAACTAAATGTTGATTTATTTATGTGAGTATCGTAACACAGTATTCTATATACTCTCATTTTTCTGTGACCTCAGTGAAGATCGAATCCAGGACCTTTGTTTAGAGTTACGCCAACTTCATCGATGATTGCGTTTAGCACTCCTAATAGAATCGAGAGCTCAATAAACTTGAAAATGGCAATTGTCGCCTTGGGCTTTATTTACAAATATCTCGCCAAGTTATTTTGGAAATATATGGCAGTCCGTTGTAAACCTGTAATTACGAAATAATTGTCATGTTTTATTTAAGTTAATTGGACGCCACAGCCTTAATGAGGCTCGCGGCGAGTTCTTCCAAGCAAAGAATATGTTTGATAAACAGCAGGTGTAATTAGATAATAGGCTTGCCTTATTAAGGAGTGATTCGTTGTTTAATTAGGAAGGTGACCCTTCTAGCACCCGGACCTGGGATGTTTTAAGGTCAATGTGGTCAGTGAATCAAACTTACACTGGAAGGTAGAAAGAAGTCTTACCTTGACTGTTTACACTACATGAGCCTATATTATAGGCCACAACATAGTGGAACCAAGTAAGATAGCAGTCTTACCTCGACGTATTACACTATGGTATTATCTAATAAAATTTGTTAAAGGTAAGACTACGGGTAAATGGAGCGTATATCTTGGTTTAGTAAATAACGTTTATGGCTACTCATGTATTGAAATATAATCAATGTTGACTGCGAAAAATAGATGTTTGTATTTTCTAAAACGAGGTTTTATTATGAAAGTTGGACTTCAGTGTGGTTCTGTCTCGGGAAGTAGCATACTCTTGCCCGTGACTGTACGAGCAATTAACAAAGAGTGGAGGCAATATGGAGATTATCTTGAAGGCGACGCGACGGTTCCACTCCAGTCTTGCTATAAATAAAGGGTGCATTCATAACTGCGCGTTCTTCATATGTTGGTCTGAACTGTGACTTCAAGTCCGCAGCTGACATCTGGAGGGCCCTTAGTTCTAGTGCCTTGTCGGAACTTGGAGACCGGAAATACTCATAATGTACAGTAATACCCGATAATTCATCTGTCCCCATCTCCATACTTTGAAACAGGAATAAATGTAGTCGTAATTATATTAATGACACAATTGTTTTAACATCTGTTCCGATAAGAAAAACTTGACTCTTTAATGAAGGACAGATGTGCCATGATGACTCTTCATTACCTCTATATGAAAACAAATTGATCTGTGGGGCATTCCGATCTACCCCTACACCTACTAGTAATGTAGTGATCATTGGCGTTCACAGACAAATTGTTTAAAAGGGGCCAGAAATAATATTTGGGACACCCTTTTGCACGTGAAAAACAAAGTGACTCAGATAAAACTCTGCACTCAAATCTCAAACAAAGTGAATCTGATAAAACCCTGCACTCACGTTTGTAAACAAAGTGACTCAGATAAAACCCTGCACTCAAATTTTAAACAAAGTGACTCTGATAAATCACTGCACTCACATTTGTAAACAAAGTGACTCTGATAAAACCATGCACTACCGTTTGTAAACAAAGTGACTCAGATAAAACCCTGCACTCGCATTGTAAACAAAGTGTCTCAGATAAAACCCTGCACTCACATTGTAAGCAAAGTTACTCAGATAAAACCCTGCACTCACATTGTAAGCAAAGTTACTCAGATAAAACCCTGCACTCACATTGTAAACAAAGTGACTCAGATAAAACCCTCCACTCACATTGTAAACAAAGTGACTCAGATAAAACCCTGCATTCTAATTTTAAAGAAAGTGATTCTGATAAATCCCTGTACTCACATTTGTAAACAAAGTGACTCAGATAAAGCCCTGCACTCACGTATTAAACAAAGTGACTCAGATAAAGGCCTGCACTCACGTATTAAACAAAGTGACTTTGATAAAACCCTGCACTAACGTTTGTAAACAAAGTGACTCAGATAAAACCCTACACTCAAATTATAAACAAAGTGACTCTGATAAATCACTGCACTCACATTTGTAAACAAAGTGACTCTGATAAATCACTGCAATCACATTTGTAAACAAAGTGACTCTGATAAAACCATGCACAACCGTTTGTAAACAAAGTGACTCTGATAAAACCCTGCACTCAAATTTTAAACAAAGTGACTCTGATAAAACCCTGCACTAACGTTTGTAAACAAAGGGACTCAGATAAAACCCTGCAATCAAATTTTAAACAAAGTGACTCAGATAAAACCCTGCACTCACATTGTAAACAAAGTGACTCAAGTAAAACCTTGTACTCACATTGTAAACAAAGTGACTCAGATAAAACCCTGCATTCGCATTGTAAACAAAGTGTCTCAGATAAAACCCTGCACTCACATTGTAAACAAAGTGACTCAGATAAAACCCTGCACTCTTGTCTCAGATAAAACCCTGCACTCACATTGTAAGCAAAGTTACTCAGATAAAACCCTGCACTCACATTGTAAGCAAAGTTACTCAGATAAAACCCTGCACTCACATTGTAAACAAAGTGACTCAGATAAAACCCTCCACTCACATTGTAAACAAAGTGACTCAGATAAAACCCTGCATTCTAATTTTAAAGAAAGTGATTCTGATAAATCCCTGTACTCACATTTGTAAACAAAGTGACTCAGATAAAGCCCTGCACTCACGTATTAAACAAAGTGACTCAGATAAAGGCCTGCACTCACGTATTAAACAAAGTGACTTTGATAAAACCCTGCACTAACGTTTGTAAACAAAGTGACTCAGATAAAACCCTACACTCAAATTATAAACAAAGTGACTCTGATAAATCACTGCACTCACATTTGTAAACAAAGTGACTCTGATAAATCACTGCAATCACATTTGTAAACAAAGTGACTCTGATAAAACCATGCACAACCGTTTGTAAACAAAGTGACTCTGATAAAACCCTGCACTCAAATTTTAAACAAAGTGACTCTGATAAAACCCTGCACTAACGTTTGTAAACAAAGGGACTCAGATAAAACCCTGCAATCAAATTTTAAACAAAGTGACTCAGATAAAACCCTGCACTCACATTGTAAACAAAGTGACTCAAGTAAAACCTTGTACTCACATTGTAAACAAAGTGACTCAGATAAAACCCTGCATTCGCATTGTAAACAAAGTGTCTCAGATAAAACCCTGCACTCACATTGTAAACAAAGTGACTCAGATAAAACCCTGCACTCACATTGTAAACAAAGTGACTCAGATAAAACCCTGCACTCACATTGTAAACAAAGTGACTCAGATAAAACCCTGCACTTACATTGTAAACAAAGTGACTTAGATAAAACTCTGCATTCACATTGTAAACAAATTGTAAACAGTGGTCCAAGCACTTTATTTTGAAATTATTTAGTGACGCTACAGTAAGAAAATGCGGATTCATATTATAAGTTGATGAAATGTCACACCATCAGTTAAGGGTCCCTTTGCACCCTTACATAGGTTTGAGAAGGGGTCAGGGGGAGTATGTTCTCCCTCATCAGCCCTCCCACACCTCATGCAGGCACGCCCACTTTTGGTTTTCAAGGGCAACACAGCTTTAAATAAAATAATTGCGAGTGAACACAATGTAGCCCATACTTCACTAACAATTTTTGAGAAATTAAATACTCGAATTTGTATTTTCATGTATTTTACGCCTACCCTGAAAGGCAGCAAGCTTAGTGGAAGTACACCCGCATTGGCGTGGAGGGAGAGTGGAAAACCATTTAGGTAAAACCACACTCAGTGCACTTGACCGGGATCGAAACCCAACTCCCCGTCATCGGCAGCCAGTCTATAGCGAGAGTGACGTCTCAGACCATGCGGCCACTGGAGCAGGTTAAACTGAAAGGTCATTATATTTAGAAGTAGTTGGTACCCCTGATAATAATAGTGTTTTTAGTTTAGTCCTAGAGACCAGTTATCTCATTGACTCTACCTGGATTCGAACAAAATCCTCCTTGTTATGAATCACAGCTTTGTGGCCTTACTACACCAGTATCGGAATAATAATTAGAGATTAACTTGCGGCCGGAAACACATAATACCCGTCCGTCGATGAATAATTCAGAAATAAACACGTTCTACGAGCTCATCAAGGTCATGTTCCCAGACTGTGTCTTGCTTGCTCTGGTTTGCTGTTACTTGCAGTTATTGTGTCTTGCCTGGTCTGGCTTGCTGTTACTTGCAGTTATTGTCTCTTGCCTGGTCTGGCTTGCTGTTCCTTATAGTGCTTGTGTCTTGCCTGGTCTGGCTTGCTGTTCCTTATAGTGCTTGTGTCTTGCTTGCTCTGGTTTGCTGTTACTTGCAGTTATTGTGTCTTGCTTGCTCTGGTTTGCTGTTACTTGCCGTTATTGTGTCTTGCCTGGTCTGGCTTGCTGTTCCTTATAGTGCTTGTGTCTTGCCTGCTCTGGTTTGGTGTTACTTGCCTGTGCTTGTGTCTTGCCTGCTCTGGTTTGGTGTTCCTTACAATGCTTGTGTCTTGCCTGCTCTGGTTTGCTGTTCCTTGCAGTATTGTGTCTTGCCTACTCTGGTTTGCTGTTCCTTGCAGTACTTGTGTTGAGCTTTATCTGGTTTTCTGGTTACAGGGAGGTTGGGATTAGAGTTCTGGTTGATGGGTAAGCTTGACATTCCTAAGTATTTTTTCCACTTTCCCTCCAATAAAATGCGGGTACACACTTTCTTTAGCTTCTACTTCCTTCATCCCTACATCATTAGTGTAAATTAATGGGCTGCGATAAAAATAATCGTTTGAGACTCAAACCACAGTCTCCTGAGTCTGATTCACGTGAGAAGACGTGCTCTACCGGTCCGTCGTCACACCATCTAAATAATGTCATAATAAATAAATAAATAAACTCGAACGTTTTTATGTTCAAATACTGAAATAAAGACTCGTGTGTTTATTTTAACCAAACAATAGTTTTAGAAATAAAAACACAAAGAGTGCATAGTCCTATTTATTATGGCGGTCTATAAATAGTATTCCTACACACTGACTTCCTGAGTTCCCGCCGAGTCATTGCAAACAATGGCTCAAATTAAACAGACAATGGGTGATAGCATCGTTAGTTAATATACTACCAACGTGCAAACAGTACTTACAACTAACAAACCTGGCGTTAAAATAACTCGTAAACCGCTTCGGAGGACGAATGGTCTAACGCGTCACTCTCGCGGTAGACTGGACTGCCGATTAAAGGGTTATATGGGTGTACCGAGGGCGTTTTTTCCCTAAATAGTTTTGCTCTTAGGGTGACCTGGTGGTCTAGGGGTAAGGTGTCAGATTTCTGTGCTGAAGGTCCGGGGTTCAATCCTCGGTTCCGGCACAGATTTATATGAATGCCAAACCCTTCCTTCACCTCTGACAAGATGTGTATTAATCACAACTTGTGAATGTGAGGAATGCCAGGCCTCCACCGTGGTTCGGATTCCACGTTAAACTGTAGGTCCTCCATTTCATCTCACAATCACCCTACCATTTCACATTAGCGTAAGTGCATATAACCCGAACGGGTAGTAAGACGCGGTGCTAATAATAATAATAATAATAATAATAATAATAATAATAATAGTTTTGCTCTTCCTCTATGTAAATGCGGGTACACCTACTCCAAATTCAACTTTTCTCATCCCTACCTCATTAGAGTAGTTATACAAAATGTGCAGAAAACAATTTGACGATCTATGCTGAGGCAAGAGATGGACAACCTGCTGAGGTTTGACCAACGTCCGGTGGAGCTCACACGAGTGACACTTTCTTCAAAAATTGAAAAGGTGTAGCATGTAGTTTGCTTTTATTTAGCTAGTGAATATTTACTTTTCAATTAAAGCGTTAATTTTCAAGTTACTAATCGTCTAACTGTTGCGGCTCCACCCTGTATAACTTGACCAAGTATAATAGTAAGAAGCGGTGATGAAAACAAATCCCTGATATGATCCGGAGAAGTTTATTACTATTAAAAGGTTGCATACTACAGCTTATAGCAATGTTTGTTTTAGGTCCGTGCTATTTGACAGGCTCAATAGACTGCGTCTATTAAATTTAGTGGTCGGAAACTTGGTGCACTTGCTTAGGGATACTGGCAGAAATGCACCTCGGGAGTTTGTTTTTACAGTGATACACACGTACAAACCTAATGCCTTACACTGCGTGACTACAGGTGCAGGTAGTTTCAGCACCAATACACTTAGAAAGATGAAACCTTATAAACGTACTAAAGATTAAGTGAGGATCTAAAGGTTGACTCACGGCGCACTCTATGTCGCACGACAAGGATGGTTGCGCCACTCGGTGGACCCACGACAAACTCCCGAAGGACGCCGACTCAGTGGGAGGTCGCGGTTTTAACGCCCTCCTACGCCTCCTGTTGTGATGTGAGGACAATGTCTTGGCGAGGAAGGAGGTCCTCTGGTTTCAAGGTAACTCACACCCTCTCTTCAGGCACCGCGAACAAGGAAGGGAGGAGTCAAGCCGCATTCACAATGGACGCAACTTGATGAAGGTGTATTGTATCGACACAATGCGGTAGGGAGGTAGCATGGCATTACACGTACGACAAGATAATTTCAAGAAACACAAGGATCCTCACAAATATTGAGTTCATTCCCATTCAATCACGTACATTAGCATCTCTTTAGTGTGGCATAGTTTCTAAACAAGGCATTGGGGAGGATCTCTTAGCAAGGAGAGTGCACTGTTGGCAGGATCAAGTTAATGAGGAACAAAATAATCCGTAGGTATGCAAATATGAGAAGTAATAAATAGTTAGAAATAGAATATCTGCAAGAAAGAGCTAGAGTATGGGCAACAGGAGAGAAGAAGAGGAGAGAGGTAGAATTAATGTCAACCAGCGAGTAGAAGAATATTGAGGTAGAAGGAATGCTAACTAGCAAGTAGAAGAATAAAGATGTATAAGGTATGGCAACCAGCGAGTATAAGAATAGAGATGCATAAGGTATGGCAACCAGCGAGTATAAGAACAGTGGGGTATAAGGAATTGCAACCAACGAGTTAGAAGGAATGGCAACCAGCGAGTAGAAGAACAGAGAGGTATAAAGAATGGCAACCAGCGAGTAGAAGAACAGAGAGGTATAAAGAATGGCAACCAGCGAGTAGAAGAACAGAGAGGTATAAAGAATAACAACCAGCGAATATAAGAACAGTGGGGTATAAGGAATTGCAACCAACGAGTTAGAAGGAATGGCAACCAGCGAGTAGAAGAACAGTGGGGTATAAAGAATGACAACTATCCAGTATAAAAACGAGGTAGAATTAATGGTACATGTTTGAAATGGCACACACACATCTCAAGGTTGACGGTGATGGATGCCGAACAAGCTTGGCCCATGCGTGTCCTGGGTGTGCCTGACGGCACTTGCTACAAGAGTCGCTCATCAGGAGGTGAAGAATAACAGAATCAAGAGGATGTTAAAAGTGGGACGTTGGTAAGAGAACTGGCAATAGAATGGCTGTGTTACCTATAGGACAAGAAGACCAAGAACATATAGAAGGTAAATAGACTTTTTTTTTTTAATTGCGCATCGTGCGAAGGAAACTGGAGGTCAATACCAACACACCACCAGTGGGTGTGGTTAGTAATGTTACACACCACCAGCGGGTGTGGTTAGTAATGTTACACACCACCAGCGGGTGTGGTTAGTAATGTTACACACCACCAGCGGGTGTGGTTAGTAATGTTACATACCACCAGCGGGTGTGGTTAGTAATGTTACATACCACCAGTGGATGTGATTAGTATTGTTACACAACACCAGTGGGTGTGGTTAGTATTGTTACACACCACCAGTGGATGTGGTTAGTATTGTTACACACCACCAGTTGATGTGGTTAGTATTGTTACACACCACCAGTGGATGTGGTTAGTAGGCCTAATGTTACACACCACCAGTGGATGTGGTTAGTATTGTTACGCACAACAAGTTGATGTGATTAGTAATGTTACACACCACCAGTGGATGTGATTAGTATTGTTACACACCACCAGTGGATGTGGTTAGTATTGTTACACACAACCAGTGGATGTGATTAGTAATGTTACACACCACCAGTGGATGTGATTAGTATTGTTACACACCACCAGTGGATGTGGTTAGTATTGTTACACACCACCAGTGGATGTGGTTAGTAGGCCTAATGTTACACACCACCAGTGGATGTGGTTAGTAATGTTACACACCACCAGTGGATGTGGTTAGTATTGTTACACACCACCAGTGGGTGTGGTTAGTAATGTTACACACCCCAGAATGCATTTCAGTATATATAGGCCTCGGGAGTGGGCAAAATTGTTTGAGAACTGTTTTTCAGAACTTAAAAGATATTTGGGTTTTAATTCTGGTGCTGTGAAATTCTAATGGGGGGGAAGAAGATTCAGTCCAAAGGCAAGGAATGGCTTGTCATGAAAACTTACCACACGCTACACTCAGCTATCTTCTTACCAGACCCCCAGTTTTCAAAACATATATTTTCTATTTTGAAAACAGTGATTCTATTGCCCCCCAATGACCTTGAACATCTCATTTTAAAGTGCTATTGATAATTTTGAAACAAAGTCCACCTTTAATCCGATCCAGCAACACACCTTCTAGTTCATTTAGTTACCACCTTGGATTGAACCGGGATCCCTAGACGTTTTGTCCGTCTCGCCAACAAATTACCCTGCCGGAAGTTGATGGACGGACGAGGAAGACATACAATGAAGTAACATAGGGAGCTATGTTACAGGGACATACTAATATAGTGACATGTGACAATGCTCCTATATGTGTTAACATGTCCGTAACAAGATAATACAGTTAGCACAGGCTGGATTGGGATATTCCTGGATGTTCTACTTCCCAAATTAGCTACTCCTCAACACAGACTTGACTGGGAGATTCCTAGATTTTGTCCTTCCAACATTATCTACTCCTCATCCATGCTAGGTTAAAATAAGAGATAGCTCACATCATAAAACTATGAAAGAAAGCTCGAACTTTTGAATGGTGTCCAGACTCCCGTCAACAGCTGGAGCTATTAATCATATTTACCTGAAGTGGGATAATCGCCTCGTTACGTGTGTATGTTGCGTTATTTGACAGAGCATGTGTGTGTCTAGAGGACCCTGGTTGCAGTCCCCTGTACCTGTGACTTGGTAGTTAGGGAGACTGACTACATGTCTAGAGGACCCTGGTTGTATTCCCCTGTACCTGTGACTTAGTGGTCAGGAAGATTAACTTCATGTCTAGAGGACCCTGGTTGCATTCCCCTGTACCTGTGACTTAGTGGTCAGGAAGATTAACTTCATGTCTAGAGGACCCTGGTTGCATTCCCCTGTACCTGTGACTTAGTGGTCAGGAAGATTAACTTCATGTCTAGAGGACCCTGGTTGCATTCCCCTGTACCTGTGACTTAGTGGTCAGGAAGATTAACTTCATGTCTAGAGGACCCTGGTTGCATTCCCCTGTACCTGTGACTTAGTGGTCAGGAAGACTAATTTCAGTGTCCCGTGATTTTAGTTCTGTCATAAAACTTAACTTTGTTTTTAATTAAATAGACCACAACAATATCAATATACAGAAAGCTAGTTCACATTTGTTTAGCAGACCCAGTGCCAACTTTATGGGCGGAACTGTGCTACTTTAAATATAGCTCTGAGCAAATTACGAGAATTTAGATTTGATTGCATAATATAAGCCTAGTAATAACACAATTTCGCCAGCCAATAAACCTGTCGATTTGGTAGTATATAGTCCCGGAGCACATGTCACATTACGTCATTTGTCCCAACTACCACCCCCTCGCATCTTTTCTAAGTTTTCAAAACACCTTTCTCTGGTAAGACATACATAAGACAATGAGAACCATCGAATTGGCACTTCCCCCATTAGCTTTAATGAAACCCCCTCCCCAAAAAGGTGGACACGTGGGCAGAGGCGTCAGTCTCGTCTCAACTGGTGTTCCAGGGATAAGGAATTAGTGGGGGGGAAACCTTACAGACACAGAACACAAACAAATTTTTATTTCAAACGTTAACAAAAATAAAAGTTCTAGTGGTCGCCATTATTTCTAGACAACGCAACATGTGCGTATCCTCAGAACACGTGAGCAATTAGAGTGTGAAGGGAGATGGGGTGGGGAGAAGATTTAAGGGGAGGGTGGGGACCAAGAAGAGTAAAATATAACACGAAGACAACGTACATTTTTAGTCGAATGTTTTTTTTATTTAAAAAAAGTTTTGTTTTTTTGCAACGAAGATAAACAACCCCTCCACATTCTTTACGCTAGAATAAATAAAGGTTTTTGTTGAAGGGGTTGAAGGAGGAAGAGAATAAGGGGCATATGTGTTCCTTTGTCTGGACGTGTAGCACGTCTCACGTCTCCTAATGGCTCTTCTGTTCCAGGACGTCAGTTTGTATCGCTGGAAGTATGGAATAAGGGGAAGAAGAAAAAAGATCTGGTTTAGACTACGACCAACACCCCTCGACCCCACTGCCCCCAACCCTACCGAGATATCCGCATTATAAATTATACTAATAGTGTAGGGATGAATAAGATTTAATTTGGAGGAAATGTACCCCCATTTTCGTGGACAAAGGGTGAGAAACCATTGATGAAATCCAACCATCAATACACCCGACCGTGATTCAAACCACGAACTCCCCATCACCAGCAATCCTGGCTAATACGAGAGTGACGTCTTAGACCAGGTGACCACCAACGTGGATAGTTATGGCTGTCTGTGGTTTAAAGAGTAAAAGCATAGGAGAGGGAAGGATAGTTTTAAGGAGCTTGGAGATAAAACAGAAAAAGAAAATTAAGAGGGTTTTAAGGTCAGGTACGCCCAAACCTCTAGAATGACGTCCTTGAAATTATCCCTCCTAATCCTGTGTATAGGATTGTGATGCCAGTAATTGTTGGTATGATGATACAGGCATCCGTTTTGTTTAATCCAGTTTGACAGGAATGGGGAGATAGTTTTTTCTTAAATGTTTCTTTCTCTCTCACTACACGCAAATACGGGGGCACTTCCTCTAAATCCTAGCCTTCCTCCACCCTTATAAATACTCGGATGCATCCCAATAGGTCAACGTCTGCACGTGTCTGCGCGAGGTGTATTTATACCATACCGTGTCTGTCAGCCTGAACACGCCGACAGTAGAGGAGACTTGGATCCGAGGGGCGGTTATTTCGGTAGCTAGACCACTGACAAACTGCTGAGTCCTTCTCACGACTACTGACCTCCTACCGTGCTGTCATCTTCGTGTGGAATAGTGTCACAATGTGAACCAACACCTCAATGAGGACTATTGACACAATGTGAACCAACATCAATATGAACCAACACCTTAATAAGGACTATTATCATAATGTGAACCAACACCTTAATAAGGAATATTATCATAATGTGAACTAACACCTCAATAGGGACTATTGACACAATGTGAACCAACATCTCAATGAGGACTATTGACACAATGTGAACCAACATCTCAATTAGGACTATTAACACAATGTGAACCAACATCTCTATAGGGACTATTAACACAATGTGAACTAACACATCAATAAGGACTGCTAACACAATATGAACCAACACCTTAATAAGGACTATTATCATAATGTGAACCAACACCTTAATAAGGAATATTATCATAATGTGAGCTAACATACCAATGTTGACCGACATCTCTTACTATTATAGAACAAACCTCTTGCATGCATTCAGATCTGGACAGCGCCTCAGGGCTCTTGACCGTGGCTAGCCTGGAACTTATCGTCCATCAAACATTCCACAGCAAGTGGTTCGTATCCCACCACTCAGAGAGAGTCAATAACCCAGGTCATGCAATTATTATGTTGCTGCACTCAGTCGTTCATTACCATAAAGTGATACAATCTGTTGATAGGACGGGAGTGGCAATAACCGTAACAGCTCCACATGTCACTTTTACTTTCAACACTGTCAGTGGTACCAACACTTGCGAGCCTATAGCGTCCACATAGTCTGTGCACTGGCTGTATCGACACTTGCAAGCCTATAGCGTCCACATAGCTGTGCACTGGCTGTGTCAACACTTGCAAGCCCCTAGTATTCACTTAGCATTGCACGCTGAGTTCCAATAACACTTGCAAGCCAAGGAAACACATTAAGAATGCCCCAACAGAACCTAGTATTTGTTCTAGCCAGCGTCAAAGAAGAGTTGATCCTAGTCTTTGAAAAATTGTCCACTTTTTCCTTTTCCTCCTTCTGATGTTTCTCTGAAGACTAATTCAGTTAAAACAGTTTGAATCGTGCCAAGGGACTAGAGCCAAGAAAATACCGCAAACATGTACATTTTTTCTCTATATTCTTGCAAACGGGAATACATTTGGCTAAGTAAACACTTCCCCATGCTGAATAATTTAGTTAGGTCTGTTTACTTCTTTTCTCTTTTCTCATCTTACATGTTTCTACCATTTTAAAAGATAAGGTAAAACCAAACACAGCAAGTAATAAAACATCGAGCGAAATATATAATATGAAATCCTGATGAATATTTGCGTTGCTAATAATCGATTATAATTTTTTTATTAATTGATCATGTGTAATGAGGTCCTTTTTTTTAGCCTCGCATCTTAGTACCCATTAGGGTTATTCGCTTACGTACTAATTACACTAATTAGTTAGGGATAAGAGAGGTTGAATTTAAAGAAAGTGTACCCACATTTGTGTGAAGGAGAGTGGACAACTTTTTTTTTTAAACACCTCAGTACATCCAAAAAGAATTCAAACCCCAAGCTCCCTGCCATCGGCAGTCTAGTACATTGCGCGAGTGATGCTTTAGACCACTTTACCACCGAAACGGGATAGTTTGTTTTTTAATACATTAACTAACTATTTCTCTAACCATAATATGTTATAGTGTCTTGTGTTTAAGATTGTAGAGCAACTTAAACATAGTTTTCTGACCCGCAGCGGCGGCCAGTCGGACAAAAGCATCGATTTCATACTGTCTTATTTGCTATTAACAAGGAAGTTCGGGTTCGAATCATGGCTAGGAGTATTGAGGTGTTTTTTTTCTTTTTTCAAATTGATTCCCCCTTTATCTTTTCCCCCATAAATGTGGGTACACTTTCTTTAAATTATAACTTCCTCATCACTACTCCATTAGTGTAAATTGTAAGGATAGTCCACATGGGGAGGGAAATACTGAGCACGGAAGAAAAAAATTGTTTGACACAATCTTATAGGCCTGTCATTTATCAATCTATTTAAATAGACATTTTCAAAAATAACTCCTCACTAAACTTTCCCTCAAATTAATTATTTAAAAAAAATTGCATTCCTATTTATCATTTTTCATTTAAAACACTTCCCTGATAAATATACTAGATAATTTGTTAAAGCCATTTCCGAAAAGTCTCGAATTTTCAAAAATAAGTCACCAGTAAATTATCATTTGTTTTAGGGCTAGAATCCAAATCACAATTTGGCGTCGAGGTATGTCCATATCACCTATAAATATAAAGTTTGAACAAAATCTATTGAACAGTTTCCCAAGCTACAGACAGACAGACAAACATAAAGACGGACAGAGAGACAGAATGGTAAGGTTCACTTGAGTATGGGACATAAAACGTCATAATCTGGAATTATAAAATGTTCACTATTACAATAATGTGTCTATATGTGAATCCGATACCTTAGCTCAGTCGGTAGCGTGTTTGCCTACTGAACTAATGGTCCCGGGTTCGATTTTCGGCATGGCCAAAAAACTTATCATTGGTGAAATGTTGGTTTACTCTTTCACAGTGATGAATTAGCGGCCAGGGACTGGATGTTGTGCCTGGACTAGTCTTAAGTTAAATTATAAGGCATATGAAGCTACGACAGGCCTAGCCAGCCGGTAGTAGAAAATATATGGCTTGAATAAAAAAACTGATCATGACCAAAGTTTGGAAACAGTAATTGATGTAAGAAAATCCATACGAGAAAGCAAAATGATTAATAATATAAATTTTTAAACCAACTTGACATTGCAATATGTCAATGATCATCACAGCGTGTATATAATATATTCGTCAATGTTTCTAGACAACTAACAAGATGACTGTTGAATGCTCAACTAGGTCCTTATATCGGTAACGTCACAAAGCCTCTAGCTACACTGCTCCTGCTATAGGCACGAGAGAGAGAAGGTGGTTGATCTTATCTGAGCCCCCTGCTATTAATCTGGTTAAGCCGCTGTCTAACCCGACCTGGGTCTAGAGCCTAGAGCTCCGAGGGGGGATTGAAGCAGGATACGTATGACACCTTAGATTATTCTAAGGAACTTAAGGTTGTTCCACCTCGAGCGCTGTTCACGGTAGACATGGGTTCATTTGGGGTCGCGAGCAAAACCACTAGCACTTCATCACCTCCCTCGTACCCGTAAGTCTGCATCTTCTAAGAACCATCGAGATGGAACCCTTAGATATCCGGAAAGAACTTCATCCGAACTTAGATTTAGAAAGAACTTCATCCGAAATTTCAAAACGTTACTAGATTTTACTTTCATAAATTTATACCATGTCACTTTTTACATATGGTGTCAATTTGACAGATGTAAGATGATTAATATAGTGTCATTCCGTCTAAATGGCCTACTTTATATTTGTACTCCCACATATAGAGAAAGTATTATAAGTGGGGAAAATATTTTTGACGTTTTATGTTCCCCCAAATAAAAAATATTAGCCTTACAATTATGTTTGTCTACCTGATCTGTCCGTATGTCCACCCTTATTTTTTTGTCTGTCTATCCTTGTTTGTATATCTGTCTGTCTATCCTTGTTTGTATATCTGTCTATCTATCCTTGTTTGTATATCTGTATGTCTATTCCTGTCTATCTCTATGTCTATCCCTGTCTGTCTGTTCCTCTGTCTAACACTGTCTGTTCCTCTGTCTAACACTGTCTGTTCCTCTGTCTAACACTGTCTGTTCCTCTGTCTAACACTGTCTGTTCCTCTGTCTAACACTGTCTGTTCCTCTGTCTAACACTGTCTGTTCCTCTATGTCTGTACCTGGGACTAGAGCCGTGACTATTTTATGTATTTCATTTAAACTCTATATTTATATGGTGAATGGTCATAGCTCGAGGATAAAGGCCTATTGTACAGTGAGTTTAGCTATATCTCTAAAATTAAGGGCTGTTTATAAATGAATGATTTTTGAGTATTTAATTTTTCAAAAATTACCTTTATGATTTCATTCAAAGTGTATATCTGTGGCGTGTGTTACATTATAAATTACAGTGCATACACGTATTGTATTGTCATATGTTCCAAACTATGACTATTGAATTTATGAGAAAGTATGTACGATTTTGTTGTACCGTTTATTTAACGTAGCTTATAAATTATTATTATTATTATTATTATTATTATTATTATTATTATTATTGGAGGTACTTAGACGACTGATTATATCAGCGTACAACTTATTAACTAAACTAAATTCTGGAACAGACATAACACCCATCCCTCAGCCATTAATTCACCACTGCGAAAGGGGAAACTCGCATACATTTTTCGGCCAAAGCTTCAATCGAACCCAAGACCCTTAACGCAATTGGCAGGCACGCTAACGACTAAGCTAAGATGCCGGACTTGTCTTGAAAATATTCTTTCGATGGTAGCTCCAATATACAGTTCAATAGGAAGACTGCTAGAAATATTGCTAGATCTACTTGAATTTATTCATACGTCAAGTGATGTGATCTGCAGCTGTAACATTTTAATGATATTATCAACGCCTATAAAGTAGCAATAATAATAATATATGTTATTAATGTTGACTGCAAATAATGTTTTTTATATTTCGTAAAAGCTCTTTTTATGGAAATTGTACTGTACGTGACCTAGTGAATGTGTGTAAAAGTATCTTAAGAGTCAGCTAAAACGTAGCAAGAGGAACTCTCACGCGCACGCACGCACGCACGCAGTGATGGAGAGTTAGCCAAACCGCGACCGCCAAACGTCACCATTACATGAGTTGTTACCGACCCGAAATACTTCCTTGNGGGGGGGGGGGGGCATCGGGAACAAGTGAGCAACGAAAACATCGACCGCAACAAAACAATGGTACCAACGATAATTTGCGGTGAGGCCTAGAAAGTCTTGAGAGCGGCGAACTCCCTCCACGATCAATCGAGATTAGATCGTCTTCGTGTCGGGAGGAAGAGACTGGCGGGATGTTTCGGGAATATAAAACAAACATCAAATAGTAATAGTCAAATATTATTTTAAAAAAACGCTGCAGTCTGTACACCTAGGAATGATAGTTAAGTATCACTAAAGCCCCTTGCTGTAGTCCGTACACCTAGGAATAATAATCAAGCCCTAATAATTAATAAAGCCCCCATGTTGCTATAGTGCACCTAGGAATAATAGTGTTTACGAGGAAAATGTTGAAAGTTCTCCAACATAGATCAAATCTGTTGAGACAAGGTCACCGGACTATTAAGAGACACTTAAGTGGGATGAGATTGAATAAGCTACGCAACATGAAATGTAATTAGGCCTACTATTCGGGAAGTGTCTTCAATCAATAAATTTACTATGAAATGTTGTTTTAACCGGAATGTGCTAAGCTTCATGGGTAGAAATTAATCATATTTGTGTTTGTATGTTTGCAGCTAGCATTAAAATATTTGTCGCTAGGGTTAGATTTTTATTGGACAACTATTTCTTTGACATATTAGCGTGTAATTTGACTTAAATCTGTTAATTATTTCCTGCTCTTTACTCCTTTTATATTTTGAATTTATTAAATGTCCAAAGTGTTACAGACCTAAGGAAGGAAATTGATCTATCGATTGTTTATAATAACCATAATTATATTATTAAAACGAGAGA
Source organism: Timema bartmani (assembly GCA_902151455.1). Lineage (NCBI taxonomy): Eukaryota > Metazoa > Arthropoda > Insecta > Phasmatodea > Timematidae > Timema > Timema bartmani. Next base: position 59,463 of record CABFWB010001326.1, on the reverse strand, counting down.
TTTGACATTCTTTAAACAAATAAGTTTTGTCATACTTTCCAATAATGAAGGACATTTCTATTCAAACCGTTCCCGAAACAGAGTTCTTCATACCGAGCATATCTCGGTGAAAGAGGGGCGGGGGAGGTCGAAAACAAGACTTCCTCGTCCCGGTACCTCGAGCTGGGACGCAGTTAACAGTAATTATGATAATACGCGGTTGCTTCATGAAGTCGATTTATGTATTCAATGCCGGTCATTAGGAGGGACAAGGAATGTAGAATCAATTAAGTTATTAAATATAATTCGGTAATTATTTCAATCGGTCGTGATACGAGCACGCAAGCCACCGCCATTGAATATAAATAACTTTGGAACTCACTAAAAAACATATAGGGCAAGTGTTTGATCTATTTTCTAAGTGTGTACGAGGGCCAAGACTAGATGAAAAGTTTCTAAACTTGTTTAACATATTATATTTAAATATATTCAGTTATGTAGTATGTGTTTTTTTCTACACGCAAAGGGTATCATATCATATGCAACGTTGTGAGTTTAATACCAATTCATGACCGTTTTAAAAGTTGACAACTCTGACGTGTAAGGTTAAAGTATATCAGTGCTGCCAACTTTACCTGATATAAAGCTCGGATACATATTTAGATTATTTTGTTCTAAAGTTTGTAGCCTATTAGAAGTATAACTCCCCCTGCCCGACTACAAATAAACTCCAAACCACGATTGAATATTAATTTAGATCTAATTCTTTAGGGCATCTAAGTTCTGTAAATATGTTTTTTTGGTTGAGTGTTTTGACAAACCCTTCTGGCAAATCTCACGTCTGTGAATGGTAAAACAGATAAATTTATTTCAAAATGACAAATTAAAAATAAAGTATATAATAATACTAAGATAGAGAGACATTGGTTCTAACCTGGTTGGAACTTCATATGTATTTATGTGATGCGACGGTAGTTGGGTAGAGATTATTTGGAGTTCACTAGAGTTCTATCTCAGAAACTTCGATCAACAAATAAATTAAAGCATACAGAAATCTCTCCTCTGTCAGCACTAAGGCGTCACTTTATAGTCTGGTCTGGTTTTATGGAGAGGTTGGGGTTCAAATCTATATCAGGTGTACTGAGGTATTATAATTCTAAATAATTTCCCACTTCCCTTCCACACAAATGCGGGTATACCGCCTTTATATTCTACCTCTCTCATCTCTACCCCATCTGTGTAGATATGCTGATAAAGTTGTAAGACGTAGAGCACGGGGCATGCTGATTGGCTGAATGTGGTCGGGAGCACTTGGCATGGTTTTCTCAGGGCTTTCCTGGAGAATGGTGGTGCATTTCTCATGCATTACTGATGAATAAACATTCTAATCTTTTCATCAACAGATTAAGTTACTGTTACAGTCCAATTTTCATAGGAATAAACTTTAAGATAACACAAACATATCTAGTTACAACATTGTTAACATTTTACTATATTATTATTATTATTATTATTATTATTATTATTATTATTATTATTATTATTATTATTATTATTATTATTTGATACGTATTGATAATATTTATCAAAAGTCACGGGTGCAGATCACATGACTTGACTTATAAATAAACCGAGTAATTTTTATAGCTGTCAGATATGACCCTTCCTATGAAAATTGGATTGTAGTTAGGACCGAAAGGCTGTATTCATTCATGGCTCAATGTACAAGGGCTCGAAGGGGAGGGGGAACTACCGATCCAGGGGTCTAGGACTCTAGCCTGAGGGAGGACATAAAATAACGTAATATTAGTTTATTTGTTTGACCTGTTATTCTGAAATAACGAATCTTGGTGTTAGGGACCATTTCCTAGGTTATGTTAGTTTGTAAGTCAAGTGACACTGTGCTTAGAAGCCCACACCGCAGACCCATGATATGCATCTATTCGTCGGGACTAAAGCTGCGTTTCTACCATAGATTGGGTCGGTTTGTAAGTCACGTGAGCCCGTGCTTAGAAATCCCACGAGAGACGCATCCGTTATAGCGGTCTCCTGTAAGACGCAACCATCTCCTAAAGTCCCCCCCTACAGCTGTCAAGGGCTCTCCGTGGGGCCCTCAATCCAAGGACATTCACTGGACCAGTCCAGTGATCTCTATTCAAGCAACGTCCGACCTCCTCAATGGACGCCATTGTTCCTCCTGTAACGAGGGTGATATCAAACCAGAGGAACAAACTTTCTAACTCTCCTATCATTGCCCGGGATAAGATGGATGTCTTGTATTTGTTCACTTTCTAGTGGGCGTCTCCTTCTCTCACATTATTCACCAAATTGAAACTATAACACACAATATGACATTGTGTAAACAGTGGAATGTTTTATCTCTCTCTCGCTCGATACTTGACGCCGTCACGTTTCTAGTGTCATGGCTGCCCCGAAACCCTGGACGGAGTCTATAAAGGCACGAACGATATCATGGATTCAGTCGACGTTGGCCTTTATGAGAAATTCATCTGACCCCAAAGTCAGAGAGAACAAGTAACGTCTAGCTCTATTATCTACGTCCAATTCCTGAACCACTTATTAAACACCCCACCCCCCTCCAGTGATTTACTCCCCCTCCCATTTCTGAAACCATTAACCCACATGTAGAGGTAACCGCAGACAAACCGAAGTTTGATAGAATCCAGCAAGCAATGAAATAGAGTACCAAGACGTTGTCTAATCAACAGGGGTATTTAAAACAGACTTAATGATTCCTATTTTTTTTATCGTGTCCTATTTTTAAATTTTAACCAGAATCTATTATTCAGATTCCTTGGTATTTCATATTTCTAATTTTCTCTTGATATAAAATAAATTCTTAAACAAAACGTCCATGTTTGATTTGAACAAAATTACTAGAGGACAAGGCTAATGTTGAGTATATTTACAATTTGCCGGTAACTTAAGTGAGAATAAATAAATTTATTATTACTTTTTTTTTTATTATCATAATTATAAAGTATCTAATTCTGAACATCGCCGTTTTGTTTAAATGCCATGACTCTCCCTCAATCTCTGGGATTTGAGAGCTAAGACTCACCCTCAGTACACCCAGCCAGGATTCAAACCCTTGATCTACCCGTTATCGACAGTTCAGTCTATAGCAAGGGACACGCCTTAGACCACGCGACCACCGAAACGGGAAGCTTGCTACGTTGTCCAATATTTGAGCTAGGCTGATAATCTCCAAGAAAACAAACTTGAAATATATTCCAGATTCTTTGAAAAACGGGTGTTAACTAAACTAATACGAACGAGGGGAAAATAGAGGAGCATGTTTTTAATCTAACAAGTTGACAGAAATAATTTGGGACAAAGTCATAAAAAAGTTATTATTAAGTGTTGTATTACCAAAGTAGTCAGATAAAGCGAGGAAGGTAAACTTATAATACTTTCAATAAAAGAGGTAATATCAGGATCTCCTATCGGTCATCGGGTTCTCCGGGCGATGAAAGTGTATCAAGCTGTTCCCGTGGTCTCGAGTCGTGGGTTCGTGTCGATCAAGTTATTACCCGCGGTGTAATTGTAGTGTAATGACTAGAGCATGAGAAGAGGTCAGCTCTTCGCCTCCATTCAGATACCAGCTCCTCCCCCTCTGGACTTTCTTCATACCTTTCATCTACTCGGGAACTATTCCATGTAGCATGGCTGTTGGACATCTTAACCAACCCTTGGATCTACTAGTGATGTTAATCATTCTTACAGCTTGAATACTTTGGAGCACAGCCTAACCTACCACAGTAAAAAAGAGTTTTTTTAAGATTCAAAGTGCATTTTTTAACCGATTGAATATATTAACATATTACTTACTAATTAACTTAATTATAGAACAGACAAGACACAACGTAACAGCATTTAATTTATAATTAATGTAAAGCCTTAATTTCAATAAAAATACCCTTTTCCAGCCAAGATATAAATCAAACCAACGACCCTTGATTCAATAAGTAAACGTGCTGAGGTATTGAGAAATATACGTAAAATTTGGTAAAAAAACAACGAAATTGTGTCCCATAATAATCAAGTATCTCACTATAACTTATTGTTAAGGGACGAATAAATCTACTACAAGTAATCATGTCCCAATATAGTCATAGTTTTGTTGATCAATGATGTTTGATGCAGACAGGTGCAGGAAATTCCCAGGAGCGAAGAACCCCCTGACCACCTGACGTGACGTAATACGGAGTGGAACACGTGCTCGAGATGACAAACAGCCTCCAGGCGAGATGATGATGATGACCCAGCATCCACCGTGAAATAACCTGCTCCCTGCTGCACCAAGGTCGGTCAAGGGCTGAAGGGCACAGGCTGCGTTGGGGCTGGCCACACATGCACTCACAGTAGTACATGTACTCATACACTCACATGCACTCATACACACACAAGCACAAACACATGCACTCACATAGTCACACATGCACTCACGGTAATACATGTACTCATACACTCACATGCACACCCATACACACAATCACACACACATGCACTCACACAGTCACTCATACACACACATGCTTTCACACAGTCCCATATGCACATTCACACATGCACACTCATATACACACAATCACACACACATATTCACTCACACAGTCACACATGCACTCACAGTGTATGAACATTGAACTAAACATCTGTAATTACTAATTAGGGTCAGCCTCGATAAAACATGTTTTCACCCACCCTGCCCTGTAGCGGCTCAAAAGAAGTCCCTGGAGATTCTGACGTGTTCGAGCTCTCAGAACACTCGGCGTCAAACCAGAGCTATAAGATCCTCCTGTATGTGATCGTCCACACATGCACGCACACCTGGGATACTGAGCTGACACTAAGAACCACATTAGTAAGGAGAGACAAGTTACACTCCCGGAATAATAGGATTCAAAGAGGAGAAACAAGTCCTTCTGTCTTCTGATGGCTTAGTGTCCTGCATTCAGCACCAAGACATGAGATATTACTGCACCATTGCACCTGTTGGTGACTACAGGGGTTACCAAATTGAGACAGAACAAGATCAGGAACTTGTCTTTAGTTTGGGATCTATGTCTGTCATGGCCCTCACAGATTGCAGGGATCCGTAGTTAATTTATATATTGATCGAGATGACCAAGAATGCATGAATTTATCCGTAATGGAAAGTTTGCTAGTAATGGGGAGGATTGCCGGGTGTACTTTTTTTTTTAAACTTTAATGGTTGGTCGTTCTTCCTCCATTAAAATTTGAATATACTCACTTGAAATTGTAACACCCTCAACCCTAACCCATTGGTGTAAATATGCAAATAGCCCGATCTGGCAGTAAGACGCATTGGATGTAACTTATTATTGAATCGTGTGTCTTTAAACAAAGGCAAGTATTATTATTACTATTACTATTATTATTAGGTGTTATATCTCTCGACAGACCCGTTACTATGACCAAACTGACTCCTCCAGCATGTCCTATCAGTAGATAAAGGGTAAAATAGCATTAATTTTCAGTTTTTTTTAGCATTAATTATTGTAAATTTAGCGTTTTGTGGCATAATTTAGCATTTTGTGGTAAAATAGGTAGAAATGTCTTTCGTCAATGTTTTTAGGGCCTATACAAAGGATTTATGATAAAAGCAACGACTAACGGAATGTGGCGATTAGCCGGATGGGCTGTGGAAGGCACAGGATGCAAGTAAAACCCGAGCTGAAGCACACAGACGAGTGAAACTCAATGATTTTTTAATCACTTATTTCCGCT
>CABFWB010001326.1:24458-49300 GCA_902151455.1 Timema bartmani | reverse complement strand
ACAATTCCTCAGTCTTGGAGGAGAGACAGGGAACACAACACTTCCTCAGTCTTAGAGGAGAGACAGGGAACACTACAATTCCTCAGTCTTAGAGGAGAGACAGAGAACACAAAACTTCCTCAGTCTTAGAGGAGAGACAGGGAACACTACAATTCCTCAGTCTTGGAAGAGAGACAGGGAGCACCACACTTAGGAAGGCTAGATTTTATAGGAAGTGTACCCAAATTTGCATCGATGGAGAACGGAAAACAATTTTGGATAAACCACCCTCAGTACACCCAACCTAGATTCAAAGCTTGATCTTACCATCTTCGCCAATCTAGTGTAGTGTGAGAGTAGCGCCTTAGACTATGTGGACACCGAAGCGGGTTTCTATTGCTAGTCTAGAATGAATTTTATTTACAAATCAACTTATATAAATAGCAGAGTTAGTGTTGGAAGTATATTAAACAATCTGTATTCTACCATTCAGTTCTAAAGATGTTCTTGAATCTAGCTACACATCATGGATTTAAATAATGAGATGACTGTGTTAAGCTAAGCGTCCACTAGACATATGTTTAATGAGAGTGCGTTCCTCTATCCACATTGTACGCTTCGGACATCAGCAATGATGATATGAATTCCGGTAGACAGAATCCGATCTGTGCGGTGCGTGTCGATGACGTCATTAGAAATGCTAAGCAGTACACGCACTCCCCACCATTCGCATTCAGAATACCCAGTTTTATTCTCTCTATTTAGTTTAGAGCTGGGCAGTACTGTCCACTGTTGGTAACAGTCCAAAGTGATTTAGTTCAATGAAACGAGCAGTTCATTTATCTAGTTTAATAGTTTGCGAACTACTTCTGGTAGTTGAGTCGTTCGTGAAATTCATCGTTTGCAGCCGATATAAATACAGCCTGCAGTTCAGTCGTTCGCGACCGACCTACACCTTTCAGTTTAGTTCTCCCCCAGTTCGCCACTACAGCGTGTGAGTGAGTGATTATTTCCCTCTCACATCACTAGTTACACAGTAAAGGGCTGCCATCTGGGGGATGTTTTTAAGGCTTATTTAAGTGTGCTCACGAATCAACAACTTGTTATTTTTGTCAAGATAACTCTGATAAGCTTAAAAACAAAGCAAAAAAATACTTAAATAAAACAAAAAACCTATCTATGGTCATAAATCATAAAAATATTATTTAAACGTAAAATTAGATTAGTTGCAACAGCACCAGGTGTTAGATAAATGATAGCTTTGTGGAGTGTAGCTAGAGTATTTGTCTCTAGTAGTCTATATCGTAACGACCACCCTTGCCAGTGATGTCATATATATTTTATCACACAAAGGCGACACGATATAACTGAAAGACAGATGTTGAGAAACGCCTCCTTAACGGTGTTTGAACAGAGCTAATGTTGAGAAAAATCCGTAAGATAGCGTTTGTGTCGCTGAGCAAAAGGTGAAAGCTGATGCTACCGTTCCGTTCCGTTGAGAACCAAAAAACCTATCTTCGTCAGCGGTGGAGTGGCTGGAAAGTCTTGGGATGAAGTTTTGGGGGTCGGAAGGGAGGGTGAGGGAGGGTTAGCAGATAGAGAGTCTTCTCTGGCTATTATGAATGAAAACTGTAAGTTAGGGACCGAACTAAACCATCGGTTCCTTTTTAAAGTTAACCTTAACTTGATTTAAACACTACGCTCATTTAGTTTATTTTAACGATGAATGGTGGTCAGGGTTCAAATCACAAATGAGTAAACAAAGGGTGCATCTTTCTAAACGGTTTCCCTTTGTCCCTCTACAAAAATGTGGGTACATTACCTCTGTTTTAGATATTTCTCATTATTAACACACTAGTATCATTAATAAAAATCTAAATACTCATTAGACTAGCCACTAACGACTTTAATTTGTTTGTTTTGTTTGGCTTCTCACGGCATACCATCAGGAATAATTGTACGTCCCACAGTTTGGGAACCGCTGCTGTAGACTTTTTAATGAGCCTTCGCTATCTTGGGCTTATTGCAATAAGCCTGGAATCAACTAGACTGAATGAGCGAACAAAGGTGCATTTCCTTAATAGTTTAAGTCTGTATGGGCTTATTGCAATAAGCCTAGAATCAACTAGACTGAATGAGCGAACAAAGGTGCATTTCCTTAATAGTTTAAGGCTGTCTGGGCTCTTTGCAAAAAGCCTAGAAATTATAAGGCTGATAAGCAAATATATAATATTATTTTCCAATTAGCTTGGCTAATTGTAAATTGAGGACGTCTGTTTCAATAAGCCAGATTTTCCAATCCACCTACGACATAGGTACATATATATATACTTATAATTCGGAAACTATTGGTTTTATGAAAATATATTTCAAATAATTATTTTTATATTTAATATGCCCTCATTTTTTAAATGATAAGTTATTACGTATCTCAAAGAGGTGCGGAGATACGATAAAAATGGGAAGTTTCCTTAAGTGTAAATTACCCTCAAAGTTATTTTCATGAGTAAATGAAAACTTCCATTTTGTTTTAATATTAAACAATACATATATACGAATTTTAATCGAGTCGAGTTTGATATAATCTATTTTTTCTCTTATTCTTTAAAAAATATTACCATTAATTTTAAGGTCGGATAGATTATCTAAAAAAAACTCTGAGAAACCTTATGAAAACCCCATGTCTCAAGTTTTATTCCAATTGGTAAAATAGTTTCGTCTCTAGTCAGAGCTACAGAGTGACATTTAAAAAAAAAAACACTTTTTCGGATTCAGGGGGTCAAGAAACGTAGACATCCATCAAAATCTCGAGTTTGATTTTTTTGAAAATTCCTTTTTTCCCAACCAGAGAGGTGTGAGAAGGTAAAAAGTAACATTATATATTAATATATTAACCTACAAATTTCATCTCATGGCCAATATGACTAAAAAGTAATCTATCTTTATTTATTTAACATGTGCACAATTTTGCATACATATTAACGTCTCACGCTGTATTCTTTGTTCAAGGTAATTCTTAAAATATTATTTTCTAAAATTTGTTTCTAAATAGTCAATAACTGGTTTACAGCGTCTTGGTAAAACATTTATCTGGTCTGCAGCTAAATAAAGGTTGGTGACTTCTGCTTTAAAAATATATCCAAGAAACAATTTAAAATTAATAAAAATGGTTCAAACGGCAGCATAAAGCTACCATGGATTAACGATGGAGTGTGTTTCTGATTGTTATTAAATGGCCGACAATTTTACACAGGTATTACCGACACTAGCCCTTAAAATTTGAGCAATAAATGACCCTAACACAGGATTAGCCCTAGATAGCTCAGTGGTAAGATATTGACGTGCTAATTTGGAGGTTCCGGATTTGGTTCCAGATTTCAAAAAAAGTTAATTATTTAAGTTCAATAACATAATATAGGTTTTAAGTCATTTCACCAACTTATTAGTGGTTTGGACTTTCCGAATTTCAACGTAAAAGCGTTTCATTGCCTTGGAATGCTTATGCCTTTTGCCCTTTACATCTCTTCTGCCATCTTTAAANAGGTTTTAAGTCATTTCACCAACTTATTAGTGGTTTGGACTTTCCGAATTTCAACGTAAAAGCGTTTCATTGCCTTGGAATGCTTATGCCTTTTGCCCTTTACATCTCTCCTGCCATCTTTAAATTTTTTGGGGCAATTTTTTAAAATAGTAAAAAAAAAAAAAAATGCCACTACTGTTACACTTCACACACCCCTAAAGACATTAAATACAATTACACTCAGACATACTGAAAAAAATCCTTTCATCAATGTCGCACTTGCTACACTAACTTGAAAACAGTGGCGAGACAGGTAACAAGCCCTAAAGAGAGATGGTGATGGGTCAAGACGATAAGCTTTACAAGCATGCCAAAACCACTGGCGACATATTTATGCTTTCAAGGACAAACAGCTAGTGACTTGGAGTGAGAAGGTAAGAGTTGTCTGCTCTACCCTGACCATGCAGTTCTATTTCGGCTATTGCGGGGTTGTATCAGATATATTTTCAAAATCCGGGGGCAAAATATGAAGCACCTCAGCTTGTATTAGTTTTCACGAGTTTCAGATTGAATATTAAAAGAAGTAGGCATTAATAGATTTACTTCCCCCATTTATTACATACGTTTAAGTATACAAAATAATGAATTGAATATTGCATTTATTTGACAATTTTTTATGCAATTAATTGAAGGTTCATTGAAATTGTATTTATTTCAATCAATAAACCTCCTCAAGTTACTTCTAACATTCCAAATATGAAATCTTTGCATCATTTGGTTTTTCTAAAAATTGTTGCATTAGATGCCAAAATTTCACATTTTGAGTAAACACTGTGGTTAAAATATATATTTAATCTACAATTAATACACTGATCCAAGTTTGGATTAAGAAGACCTACTAATACATATATATTTTTTATTATTATATTATTAAGTTTTGGCCAAACACCCTTAATAAATCCGAATCCTCTGAATGCAGTGGACACAGTACACTAAATGAATACGATTCGTGTGGTTCGTCCTATGCGAGATAATGGACGTTTACCTTAAGTTGTCAGATTTGTGAGGTTGTTTTGAAACGCCCTGTAGTTTCTCAAGGGAGTTGAGCGGGAGTTGTAGGAAGAATTGAGGAGGGAGGGGGGCAGGAAGGGATCAAGCTTGTCTTGGTTATGACAAGTCGTGCGTAAGTTACTCCGGAGGACGTCATTACTATACAATGTGTGGTCAGGGTATGCCTTGATTTTATTACGAATGTACTTTAAGGAAACCTTTTAGAAAATACAAAACACAGTTTTATGCGGACAACATTGATACAATTTTACTAAATTAGGCCTATAATTTTTGTATTATTTTATATGTATTGATAATATATATTAAAAGTGATGGCGGTATATCACGTGACTTGAAGTATGAATACATGAAAAAAGACAGACAGTCTGTCATGGGAATGGCGAAACTAGGTGACAAAACATTTTAAACTAAGAGAACAAGTTGTCATTAAATTCGAGAAAGCTAAGGGTCCCAGGTTCGATTCCTGGAATGGCCGAAAAATGTATCATTGGTGAAATGTGGGCTTCCCCTTTCACAGTGATGAATTAATGGTCGGGGGACTGAATGTTGTGTCTGTTCTAGATTAAAGTTGGCTTATAAACTAACTTTAATCTAGCCCAGACACAACATTCAAGCCCCCGGCCATTAATTCATCACTGTGAAAGGGGAAGCCCACATTTCACCAATGATACATTTTTCGGCCATTCCAGGAATCGAACCTGGGACCCTTAGCTCAGTAGTTGGACACGCTACCAACTGAGCTAAGGTGGCGGACGATTCTAGGACACATTTTGACAGATATTAAAGTATTGTTGATGTCACCAGGTGTAGAAAATTAAACTCTAGGTTTCTACTGGAGAAATATTTGATTTATTCTGGCCAAAATAATGTTTTGCTATAAAAACTGCCAAAATACTGCTCTTTTCTCGCGTCCCCTACATCCCCACCTTAAGAGGTGATGTGAGTGTGGACGTGTTGTATGAGATCCCTGTTATCTCTATCATCACATTGTATATATCATATAGCTCTCAACAGATAACAGAAGGTGACCTGCTGGTCTAGCGGTAAGGTGTCGGACTTTTGTGCTGGGGGTCCGGGGCTCAATCCTCGGTTCCGGCACAGATTTATCTGATTGCCAAACCCTTCCTTCACCTCTAACAAGACGTGTATTAATCACAATTTGTGAATGTATGGAGTGCCAGGCTTCTGCCGTGGTTCGGATCCCACGTTCAACTGTAGGTCCTCCATTTCATCTCACAACCACCCTACCATTGCACATTAGCGTAAGTGAGTACAGCCCGAACGGGTAGTAAGACGCGGTGCTAATAGTAGTAGTTAATAATAATAATAATAATAATAATAAGAGATAACAGGAAGACTAATTGAAGTAAGTGTGTATGTAACACGAAGATGACGAGTGAAAGTACGAAAGAAGGTCTAAAAGTTATTGCAACAGAGTGTCCATCTGAGCCCGAGGGGGGCTACCTGGCGATGTATGATGGCTACGTGACCGGAAGGGAGGGACTATATGGAGACAAAACACCCTCCAGACAGTCTCGGAGGTTTTGAACAATGACCGGGGAGAAAGAGGAGGGGAAATCGCTACAAAAAACTACATCGGGATAAAGGAAGAAGTTCTACATGGACTCTTGCTTGAAGTTCCACCGCGTCTTGAGGGGGTGATGAAACGTTTTAGGTAAGAATATCAGGGGAAGGGGATGTATTAATAATTGTTACATATCTGGTCCAAAGCAGACCAGACTTTAATTACACATTCAACCACCAGGCGCAGTAGTCAATACGTGAGTGTAAGAAGAGAACTGTAATCGTTGTGGTTGCTGATTCTGTAACCCATTTGATAAAGTTTTTAGTGTTAGTGTCCTCGGGAAAAATCGAACTTAGGTGTTCTCTACTGCGTTTTTTCTGTTTAAATAGCTGGAACCCGCATCTGTGGCCACATGGTCTAAGGCACTACTATCACAGAGAACTAGACTACCGATGACGGGGAGATTAAGGTTCGAATCTCAGTCGGGTGTACTGAGGTTTTTTTACAAAATGGTTTAAACTCTTCCTCCATGCAAATGCGGGTACACTTCCCATTAATATAACCTGCCTAATTCCTAAAACCATTAGTGAGATTAGTACATAAGCTAAACACATTAGCGTAATTAGTACATAAGATAAAACCACAAGCGTAATAATTAGCGCATAAACGTATAAATTTAAAGGGTAGTAAAACATGATGCTTAAAAAAAAGCTGGAAATTCTACCTCCCACCCCAAAAAAAACCCTCAATTTTAGATCTTCAGATGAGCCTGACTGAAGTCCTCGTGACCAAGTGGGTGCCAATTTGTTGAGCCGTCCTTTTAGGTTGAGCTGAATTAATTTCGGGAGTTTCTATTGATCATAATGAACTATTTGGAGTTTAAATCCCAGATGGACGTAGTGAGGATGTTTTTAATAAATTGTTTCCCACTCTCCCTCCAGGCAAATACAGTTATATTTCCTCTAGATTCTTACCGCTCTCCCATTAGTGTAAATTAAATACGTATAGCTAAGACGGGTGGGTGTAAACATAAATTATGTTTATTAAAGAGGGATAACACAACGACCAGACCTCATGATCTTAATTTGTATCTTAGTGATATAAAACAGTCCCGATTTTGAATTTGTGCATATACTCTCTTCTCATAAGAAGTCAAACCCGGGACAGTAGGTGGATGATCCACTGACTGAGATATAAACGTTGAACAAGGTACTGACATTCGGCGTTCACTAAAAGTGCGGTGACAATTTTGTACAAACAGTATTTACGATAGTTGTAATAATCAATCATGTTTCGTTTGTATACAGTCACAACCAAAAATAAAGACTATCCTCTCTGTTTGTGCTCTTGGGACTGTACTCGACCACTGGACCCTGAGACGACTGGTTTAGTTCTGTTGCTGTGCCTGCATCTCTGGATAGACAGACAGACAGCTTGGACAGGTGGACCAACCGGGTGGACTTCTCATAGCCAACACCCCCCTTCCCCGTCATCATGACGGACAGATGCATCATGGAAGGTCACGTAACCGGCCCTGAGCTCATATACATCGTCTGCGTTGAACAACACATTATGATATAACCGGGATTCGAATCAGGACTTTCTATCCCATCAACGCCTTGGTGCTCTTGATCAAAGCCGAGGCTGAAAACAGAAATAAAGTCATTCCAACTTTTAAAAATACTTTCACTTTCGTTTTCTTCTTTTTCCCGAGTGAGGGTCGACCATACGGAGGTGGGAAAAGTCGACAATCTACTAACATCGACATTTTAATTCGATACCAGTTCATGTTATCTGCAGCTATCACTTTCGGTAGAAAATAACACTAATTATTTAGTGAAATATTTTCAATACTGACCGCAATAAAATGTGTGTTTTCTTAAAGGTACTTACTATTAAAATTGGACTGTAGCTCTGAGTGCAATGAAAGGTCCGGACTTGTGCGAAATCAAGCGTTTATTATGACTAGCAATAATGTATCATGAACAGAAAAAAAAAAGAAGCAATCCATCCGTTCTATTTTCCTCGAATCCCGCCCACTCACGTCTGGTATGCAACCTGCGAGGGATCGTTGTTTAACGGGTTGTATAGACTGGCTATGTTCAGGGGCTTCCAACAACTAAACATTAGTTTGGTAATAAGTGTATTGTCCTGGATTAAGTAGGTTTGTAAGTCGTGTGCTGATATGACAGGTGTGTAATAAAGCTATCATTAGATACTTAAATAATAAATATTGCATTTGTTAATGGTAGGACACATTTTTTTTTTTGGGAGGTGGAAAATTTTTAAAAAATAGTGGGGTAATCGAGGTTCTAGTCTTGGTCGGGTGTACTGAGAGTGGATTTTACTAAATGTATTCCGACTCTTGCTAAGTGTGAGTGGGGCAGATTGTCCAGTGTGGGAGTTGTGTTGATGACCGGCACTATTGCTCCACCCCCTCCTGGAGGGGGATCTCTGCTAATTTTATTATGAGATTACTGGACTTTTCAAGGTTTTCCAGACAAGACCTTCAAATTTTCCATGCCTTTAATTTTTCCCAGTTTTTTTTGTAGATGATGATTTTTACCTTTATTACAATGCTAGCAATTTTTAAATGTTAGCAGCTATTAAATATCAACATTTGTATAAGTTAGTTTTCTGTTCTTAAGGATGTTGTCTACCTGTGACGTCATGACAGGTCAAGATAGGATTTCCCATGTTAATGAAATAGGAGCGTTGAATCAAAAACCATAAATTCTTAAATAATTCCAAAAATAGTCCTACAGTGTCACAAAATCATTTTTTTTATCTCGAAGTAGTTTTTTTTATAAACTTATTATTTTTTAGCAATCATCTAAAATTCAGGTTACATGAATTAAATTCGAAAATGTCTTTTTTGCCAGTATGTAGAGTAAAAATGTCCGTGGTAGCATAAATATTTCTAAAATAGGAAACAAATAAAATGTAATTTTAAAAAGCGAGTCAATGTTTTCAAGGAGCAAATAATTTAGTGACTGTGTAAACTCGTCAGAGGAAGAGGGGAGCCCTCGCAGGGAGAGCTGCTCATTTTCTCCCTCTTTTCCTATTTCGTACATTGGTGTCTTAAGTGCGATAGTACTTAGTTTGCTTAGGTGAGTCTGCTGAGGTGCGTCCAGTCAAGACGCAACCCGATTCGCAAAATAGCTTCAAAATCTCCAAATGGGCAACGTCGTTAAATTGTGTATTGCGCACTATGTAACTACTGTAGTACTGAAAACCATATCGTGCTGGAAAGACATACCCAGGCAATGCGTGCGAGACACAGAATATATTTTGTGATTAGGTGCAAAATATTTTTTTTTAGCCAAATATTAAAACTTCTCGATTTTCCATTACATTTAGTTAAATTGCCGAAATTCCCTATGTTTATCTTGTTTTTCCTGCCTGTAGTCATTGTGTGGTAGTTGTCATAAGCATAAATATGCCAATAAAAATATAAGCATCTTAAGATGGCGTCATGGAACAGGACGAAGAGGGAGAATTTTAAGGTAATAAATCAACATCATTTGTAAGGTGGCTAAGTAACTATATAATGGAGTCGAAGCATCCGACTGGGCATCAAACCTGAACTCGATAGTCAAGATTCAAGCATACTACCGTACACATTACCAGACCTGTATTCAGCCTCCTGGACCACTGAGCCCCCCTCGACAGCTTCAGGGGTTTGTTTCAAATCGCGAATCTGCTGCGTCGTTCCAGTCACAGTTCCCGCGCTTTGCGAGATCACTCTCGTGAGTCGCAAGACTCGGTGACCCGAGGCGAGCAAATAATAGCAGGGCAGATGTCTCGCCCCCCTCCCCCTCTCCAGGAGAAACATCTGCCCCTAGGTCAATTAGCAGGGCGAGAGATCCCCCTTCAGGAGGGGGCGGAGCAATAATGCCGGTCGTCAACACAACTCCCACACTGGACCATCTGCCCCGCTAACACTTAGCAAGAGTCAAAATCCATTTAATAAAATCCACTCTCAGTACACTCGACCAAGACTAGAACCCCGATCTCCCTGTCATCAGCAGTTCCATATATTGCGAGGGTGACGACTTAGACCATGCGGACACTGAAACGGGTGCTGTGTTTTATTCAGCCCCTCTGATCCTAGTAGTTTTCACTCAGGACCAGCTCTAATCCAGAGGAACACGGTGACGTAAAAGATTTAACTTGAATTTGCCAGTAATAAGTAAGTTCAGTGGTTGTGCAGTTTCCGACAAAATACGTCCGTATTTGTAGTCCAGTCTCGGGGCTCAGCCAATCTCCCGGTTAACGAATAACAAGCAACCTACATTAGTTATCACTCTCGTGATGTGCGTGATCGTCCGTGACTGGCAGAACGGGGCTCGAATAACAGTCGGGTGTACTGAGGGTGGTTTTTACTAATTGGTTTCCCACACTTCCTTCACGCAAATGTAGATACATTTTATCTATAATTCTACCTTCCTCATTCATATTTTACTAGCGTATGCGGATAAGCCGAACTGGTACTAATAAGTGTTGAAAAAACCAACAAAATAGCAAGCTGTTCAAATGGAGGATCGGCTGACGTCGCTAATACATACTAAATCTCTGTAAGATATGAACTATCCTCTCACAAGGGCAATCTACGGGCTGTTTATACAATAATGTCTTTCCTGACAGGTAAAGTTGCTTCTTTCCTGCATTAGTGAGATCGGTGCTGTCCGAAATAAGTAGTTCACACAAGAAGATGTCTCGATAGGCTGCATTCCAATTGGGACCCGATTGTCCGTTGAGTCTTACTGAGGTAGAATGTAAACACACCAAGTGGGTCTAAGGCACATACTAACTAGGTCCCAAGGGTTGCACAAACTATAGGGGTTGGCTACACTGTCCATGAAACCTTTAGGTGGTGTTATTAGGAACTATCAATGACGTAATTAACTTGGATGATAGATTTCCTCGTGATGGTAGTGCAACGTGTGTTGTCATAAGTGTCAACATGGAGTTTGAAATAATTAAGAGCCAAAGGGGGAAAGACTTAATAGATATTAATGGACACACTGTAGGTCCCTTAAAGAGTTTACAGATGTAATTGAACGTTAAAAATGTGTCAAACCGAACTGTGTTTTTTGAAAGCTAAGGATAAAAAAAATGGTTGAAAGTGTGACTGATAATGACTATGAACCAGAATCAGAGAATGTACTAAATCTACAGAAATTAAACAATACATTGAAATGCAAATCAGTGAAAAATACAACTGAGAGGCCTTCTAAACTTTTACACCGTGAAATCCAAATAAATCATCAAAACGAAACTTTGAAGAGTAATGATCTTGAGCTGATTCGTAAAAAATGTTCTTCAGTCTAGGTCATTTGTCATCCCTAAATTACCACAAGGTCTTACAGAACTAGATGAAAGTTTAAAGAACCTCTTTGTAAAAACAAATAAAAACAAAACTTTTTGCTAGTTAATGATTGGGAAGATAATATTGTGATATTCTCTCGTGATACTAAATTCAAAGTTATCATCACAATGTCAGGGTGTGTTTGTTGATGGGAGCTTTAAGAGTGCGCTAAATTGTTCCAATAAATGTTTATAATTCATGAAATGATGGATGAACAGTTATTATATTGTGTGTAGTTTTTGTTTACTGCCTTCAAAGTCTACCTTATGTTACTCCAAAAAACTCGAGGCTATGATAAACTGGAAGTGACGTGTCATCTCAAAGTTATGCAGATTTTGAAAAGTATATTCATATTGCAATTTTTCAAGTTTGGCAAAATCTCACTTTAAAATGTAGCCTAATTTACTTACATTACCATCCTACTATGTTTTTTTAAAAATAATAACTGCACTGAAATAAATATAAAGCGAAATATATGTCAGCATTACTAGTGCTGATAAAGTGCCTCAGAGGAAGAAATGCATTCAAAGGAAAGAACAATATGGGGGGAGGGGGGAGTACAACAGTCAGTGGCAGAAAAACATGTCTGTTCTAGACTTTATGAAATAGGTGTCATACAATCTCAACCTGTTCAATTTTAATATTTTAGTGCTCTTGATATTTTAAATTAAATTTGGTTTGAGGCTTCTAGTATCAGTGTTTATTTTAATAATTTATTTGACACCTCTGAATTTCTTGTTTTGTACCCAGATAGTTCAATCACTGCATGGGACCCAGTTGAGTGGGATATACACTAAAGTAACAGGGACCGAGTTGGTAGTCAGTGTCACTAGTTGGATCTAGTTGGATCTTCGGGGGAATCCGAAATCAGGGAAACACCGCTACGAGCAAAAACAAATAATATACAGCGAAAGTATTGTAATCGTTAAAATTTTCGAGTTCAATATTATTATATATATATGTCTTGACGTTTTATGTTGCCCAGAACATAAAGTGGGTTTTACATTCTCTCTGTGACTGGGGCTACATCCGAAACTGTTGGACGGATTTCGTTCAAACTTGATATCTAGATATGGTCATAGCTCCAAGTTAAATTGTGATTTTGATTAAAACTATGGGAAGTTTACTAATTAATAATTTTTTAAATATTATTTTCTAAATAACCTTGACAATTTTATTATATATTTATATCTAAAGAGTGCTTCATATGATTTTAGAAATTTTTATTTTGTGCAGAAATTATTTTAGGGTAATTTACAAGTTAATCGATTTTTAAAAATGTTGTTCTTAGCTAAAATAGAATATATTATGAAAAAGTAAGTTTGATAGTGCCGTACCATTTATTTGTTTATATATTGAGTAAACCTTTTATGTAAATACTGTATTAGAACACGATTTACAAACTAACTGTACTTACATTTTGATAGATATGGTCACTTTCTACAAGATAACATTTATTATAATATAGTAATATGTTATCAATGCTGTCCGTGAAAAAAATGTGTTTTCTTAAAAGTTCTTCTTACCAAAATCTTATTATTCTGCACTTGAACAGTCACCATCTATAGAAGGATTTTAGTTAAAAGGGCCTTTTAGAAAATACAAACTTTTTGTAGTTAACATTGACAACATTTTATTATATTAATATTGTCATTTGATGTGTATTGATGACTTGACGTATGAATACATGAAACTAGATTTAGTAACAGATTTTTTTGGTTGCTAGATAAGGTTCTTCCTACAAGAGTTGGATTGTAGCCACGACTTCTGCCCTCCCTCCTCCCCCTGGTCCCCAGCCTACATGTTGCACGCGGCTAGTGTCTTATGCGAGCCATGTGCGTGAAAACATGAGGGGGGTCAACAACCCAGGCCGCTCCTACCAGGCTGGCTGTTAGCACTCCTGGCTGATAGTGGCTGGTGACACAGGACAACCTGTACCAGGCTAGCTGTTAGCACTCCTGGCTGATAGTGGCTGGTGACACAGGACAACCTGTACCAGGCTGGCTGTTAGCACTCCTGGCTGATAGTGGCTGGTGACACAGGACAACCTGTACCAGGCTGGCTGTTAGCACTCCTGACTGATAGTGGCTAGTAGCACAGGACAACCTGTACCCCCAATTCAAGTGGGCAAAGAACGGGACAGCATTTATTAACTAACAACTCCTTAAGTATACAAAACAACCGGTATTTGAACCCCAACCTCTATGTCCCCAGCTAACCAGACAAAAAAGGACTGTCCCTGCATCGACGGGCACGAGGTTCTAAGGCTTCAACCTCTTTTGATGTGGTTTGCCGGTGAATAAGTAGGGTTAGAATCGTGGTCGTGTGTACTGAGGGTGTTTAGTTTCCTAAATCATTTTGCTATCTCCTTCCACACAAATGCGGGCACCTTTAATTTAATATGTAGACCAACCGGTCGATTAGTAAAACTCGTAGTACGGAAACATTTAGATGGTTTTGATCTTTTCACACAAAAATAACCACCGTCTACCACCATCAACCACCATCAACCACCATCCATACCGTGACTACGGACTTCTTGGAGAGCATAACGAGTTACGTAACTCCAAGGATCTTAAGGTGAAAAAGTAAAACGACTAGCAAAATAAGCTGTGTGTTGTAACGTCAACAAAAACTGAGCACTTTCAACTCATCTGTGAGAAGAGCAATTTCCTGGGTAAACAACAGTCAGGGAGTAATTTACAGTCTCTGCCGGTATGCTCAGGAGCAAACCATTGTTCCGACTATTATCGGGTGACAAACCTTCAATGTGTTTGTATTCATATAAAGTAGTTTCGATAATTCGAGGTGGGCGGGACCGAGACTAGCTTGGATTACCTAAAACTCAGCCTATACGTACCAACATGGCGAAAATTGGCGAAGAAGGAATGATTGTCAGTTAAAGAACACTTTAAAATATCTATTTACTATATACGATACAATAACTGTACCCTTCGCTTGACCTGTAAGGTAGCAAGCTTACCTTTCCTTATTCTACTATGGTGTAGTTGTAGGAGACAGTCGTAGCGCAGTCAATCAAGGTAATACTGATACCTTTCAGGATAAACGGTGTGTACAATAGGAACTGACAGTGTCCCCACCTCGGATAGTACGGAACATGGGATAGTAAGGAACCTCAGATAGTACGGGACATTGGATAGTATGGAACCTCAGATAGTACGGAACCTCAGGTAGTACAGAACATCGGATAGTAGAGAACATAGGATAGTACGGAACATCGGATAATACGGAACATTGGATAGTAAGGAACCTCAGATAGTACGGAACATTGGATAGTAAGGAAACTCAGGTAGTACAGAACATCGGATAGTACGGAACATCGGATAATACGGAACCTCGAATAGTACGTAACCTAGGATAATATGGATCCGCGTATAGTATGGAACCTTGGATAATAATATGGAGGTGACCTGGTGGTCTAGGGGTAAGGTGTCAGACTTCTTGTGTTGAGGGTCCGGGGTTCAATCCTCGGTCCCAGCACAGATTTATCTGATTGCCAAACCCTTCCTTCACCTCTGACAATATGTGTATTAATCGCATCTTGTGAATGTGAGGAATGCCAGGCCTCTACCATGGTTCGGATTCCACGTTAAACTGTAGCTCCTCCATTTCATCTCACAATCACCCTACCATTGCACATTAACGTAAGTGCGTATAACCCGAACGTGTAGTAAGACGTGGTGCTAATAATAATAATAATAATAATAATATGGAACCATGGATAATATGAAACCTAATATAATACGGAACCTCGGATAGTACGGAACCTCGGATAGTGCGGAACCTCAACTAATACGGAACCTCAACTAATACGGAACCTTAGATAATACGGAACCTAAGATAATAAAGAACCTCGGATAATACGGAACCTAAGATAATAAAGAACCTAGGATAATACGAAACCTTGGACAATCATTACTCGTACAATATGGAACCTTGAATAGTAAAAAACCTCGGGTAATCGAGATTCATATGATCGGGAATGTATTTGATTACCCATTTCAATAGTCACAGGCGTCACTCTCGTAATAGACAAAAATAGTACTGATGATGGTGATGGTGATATTGGGGTTCGATTCCCAGTCGGGTATACTGAGATTGTTTTTCCTTAATGGTTTTCCACTCTCCTTGTATCCACGAATATGCGGGTATACTGTCACTAAATTCAACATCAGCTAAATTTACCCCATCCAAGTGAATATGTGGATAACATGGACGGGTGGTAAGACGCGGTTAACAGAAAAAATATATTGTTTGGCTCCTTACATTAAATTTAACAAATAAATAATATGTTGAACCCGTGGAACCCTTATGTGAGATTTACCAAGGTATTAACGATGTTCGACTGGAGTCAAAGATATGTCGCGGTGGTCTAATGGCCTTGGAAGATGGCTATTAGTATAGGAGACCCTAGTTCAATACTCATCAGTGATTAAAATAGTATGACCTGTGTATGGATTCTTACCATACTTACAGGGTAGGGCGTGTTTATTGATTACGATTGTCTCGCTAACCTAAAGTTTCTAAGTCAGGAACAGAAACAATCATATTTAGAAAGTTTACGTTAGATTTCCCAATTAAAAAATAAAGGCAGGTTTATTCATTTTCTTACCTACTCGAAACGAGGATGGTTTTGTATGGGACTGTACAAGGCTGGCAAGTGTAACCTTGAGACTTGCAACAGGTAACACCGGGGTAGGTACAGTTTGTCCAATATAGCTCAGGAGTCAAGTAGAGCCAGATACTACTGGAGGCTTGCTAGCAACACCTGGAGAGCATTGGTTCAAGTCCTGGTGGAGGAACTATAGCTCAGGAGTCAAGGAGGGAGCGAGATACTACTGGAGGCTTGCTAACAACACCTGGAGGTATTTTTCCTGAGGACAATTACTGTTCAAGAAGCTTGAGTAATATAATACAGGTTAGTTAGGGACGCAGTCCGTATAACAATAAACAAAATACACCGGTTTAGTGACTAAATCGGTATATAAAATTAAATATAGTGTGGTATAAGTATGTATTATTGTATATTATTGTTTATAATATACCGTATACGTAGCATTTATAACGTACCCTGATTTTGGTTTGAATAACAGTAGAGAAAATTCAAACATTTCTTTGTGGCTAACATTGATAACATTTTTTTATATTATTTGTGTTATTTTTATATATTATTTGTGTTACTTTTTGGGTATTGATAATATCTATCAAACGTGACAGCTGGAAATAACATGACTCTGTGTATGAATATATAAAAATGGTTTTAGTAACTATCTTTTACTGTTCTTCCTACCAAAATCATACAATAATTATTCACGTACACATACAAAAGAGGCCAGAGCCTAGTCTTTGTAACACAACCAACGAGGAAGACAAACAAAATCACAGCCTCAAAGAACCCTGATCAGATACAAAATCCTCTCTTCTCTAAGCGGTGCGTCAAAGGATCAGGTGTTCTTACCAGAAGTTGTCAATTGACTCGAGGTTGAGAAGTGAGGACGCCCCGAGGCGTGTTACACCTGGAGAAGATGTTACTTAACAGCAGTGGCTGGTGACGTCACACTTCAGGATGGGAGCCAGCTTTTTATAGCAATAATGACGTCAATAGACACTTGCGCAGTGAGGGTCGTCCGTCACTTAAACTAAGTGCAACCCTGGCCTTTAATGTCTGTCATGGCTAATAGTTTGATGAGGTACTTCCAATAGGTCCCTGTGTCAGACTACCTGACCACTCAGTCACAGGTAGAATGCAGCATCTAAATATAAGATTCTTTAAATTTAAAAATAGCACCTGGACACAGGAATCAAACCCAGGATCTTTGGCTTAGTACACCAATGCTCTAACCACTGAGCTATTCAGGAATCGTCCCTTACCAAGGGTAATTCTTCACTCATATTTTAAGACAGAGTCTGTGATGGACGTGTGGCATAAATCCCTGCCGATTCGAAGATGGCTGCTTTGTCTGATAGCTCGTGATCCTAATTGATCACACATTTTTAGCTGATGATTTCCACACGTTCATCACAGACTCTGTCTTAAAATGTGAGTTAAGAATGGCCCTGGGTACGGGAAGACTGAATAGCTCAGTGGTTAAAGCATTGGCGTACTAAGCCCAAAGGCTACGGGTTTGATTTCCGTGTCCAGGTGTCATTTTTCAATTTAAAGAATTTATATATATGCGCATTTACTTCTGTTTTTAATAAGATAGTTGCTCCAGGTTAGAGTGGGTAAAGTTTCAAAGTAATTAATTATTATTGAACCTCCCTGTTTGAATTCAGGTTTCAATGGAATCTTAAGAGTCAAAAATCTGCCTTACAAAGCTTGTCAAGTTTTCCACATCCCTTCCTAGTTATCATTCTAACGCAAATCTCTGCCACATAAGAGAATGTGTAATGGGTGCATCCCCACCTCGAACTGACGAGATTCTACCCCCTCCCCCTTCTCCTGTGGAACGAAACAAGGAACCCTCTGACCAGTGGTGAGAAGCAAGCTATGTCAGTAATAAGGAATACATGGACCAATTAAACTTGTTATTGAGAAATATCTTTGGGAAACCTGTTTTGAGCTTGTAGTGAAAAGTAAATATTTTTCACCACTAATCAGGCGACAACAGATGATCGCAGTCACTAAATTTAACAGCTCTTTCATCATGTTTTATAACCTGATAAAACAGACAGAGTAGAAAGAAAGGTGATTTATTAACTTAAAAAGAAGTCTAATTGAAATAAACGCTAGCTAGCCTCGAGTTTACGAAGTGATAGCTAGCCCGAAAACGGCCAATGGACGGATTTTTTTTCTCAATTCTAGGATTTGACGTTTTAAAATGACAAAAGCTTGAAGTTATATCCGATTTAGGGTTTTGGCCGTCTTCAAACAGCCAAACCTAGGACTGTGCAATTACTAAGCAATCAAAGTTGAAAATACAATAGTTAGGTTAGGTTAGGCACCAAAAAAAAACAATTTTGTTTGGTGGTCTTGATAGTTTAAAATAAATTTGTAATCTCTGTCCGATTCTGTTTGCATATCAATGAGATCCACTTGCCCTCTTGAATGCATGTGATTGCTCAAAATTGGGCGGCGCTACCTGCTCAGTCTGGTCAAGAAATGAACTATAATGTTATTTCAAAGTTTTATTCCAAGCTTTTGTCGTTTAGTAAATGCACGATCCTAGGTGTGGTTGTTTGGAGACGGCCAAAGCCCAAAAGTGAATATAACTTTGGGCTTTGGTCATTTTAAAACGTCCAATCCTAGGATTGCACAAAGAATCCGTCCATTGGCCATTTTCGGGCTTTGCGCCCAAAAGCTACATTACTACACTAGCTCACCTTTATAAAGATATGAGACCATTACGCAGGCTAAAAAAAAAACTCCTCTGCTTCCGTTTAGTGATCAAACCCCGACCAACTGGCTGATATTCTTCTTACCCTAACAAGACATATATTAAATACAGCCGTACATCTTTTTCAGAGCCCGTCTCACCCCACGGGTAACATCCTACTTAGGTAAGTGATACAGCTGGAACCAGGAGTCGAGTTGTGACACGATAGGTAGCCTGGAGTCTACCAAAGAATGGAGCTGAAGCCAATAAAACCATATTGACCATTTTAAAAAAATTACGGTAAAAGTAAAAGATAATTAATTTAAAATTTAAAAAAAAGTAGGTACTGGTTCCAATTAAGATGTTGTCAAATGAAGAACGAAAAGAAAAAAAAAACACGCACTTTTATAGGTTTTGCGATTCGAGCATAATCTTGTATCTAATTTTCCGGTTAATAGGTCATGAGATGCCTCTTTAAGTGTGTTTGCTATAATCTCGAGTTTTATCCTGGAGGCCGATGTTCGATCATCGACCGGATACATTTTTCCACTCACAGTTTTTTTCTCTGCAAGCAAATTCTGGTGCACCTTCTCCTACTCATGGACCTATGAAACAAATGACCAAAAACGAGTTCACTAAAAATAGCGCCGTGGTCTCGGTGACGGAAACGGTCTCACGTATTCTACCCCCTGCAGGTATGTTAATTGCTTTACAGGCGACATGAGTCCGCCTAGGAGGATGTTTGTTCCAAGCCCAGAGGATTTACAGAGGATAATAGGTCTCTGTGTACATATGTGGCATGTGCATGTGTAGTAATACACACATGTGTTGTATCAGACACACACACACACACACGTGGTCTCGGATATCGGTCAGGCGCCAGCCAGGCCTTGTCTCCTACTTTCGAAAAACTCGACAATGTTTACCACGATTTTGGAAAGAAGGCCTTATTTCTTACCAGTATCTTACTGTCTAGTAGTGTTTTGATAGGATAAAAGGCCTCCTACAGGGTGTTCCCGGGTTAAACGGCTACACTTTGGGAAGTGGTAGTGGATCAAAAAACTAACTCAAAATGTATTTTGGAGTTTTGCTCGTTTTAGCTTCCTTTTCGCGCAGACAGCAAAAAACTAAATAAAAACACGTTTTTCTGCAGAGGTCCTCGGCAATGGATTAATATTAATTTTCCTGTAAGATGGATCGGTCGTGCTGGACCTGTGGCTGGGCCTCTGCGTTCACCTGATTTAACACCACTAGATATTTTTGTATGGGTAGCTCTCAAGCAAAAAGTGCATCAAGTGCCTGTTAATGAACTTCAATCCTTACAACAAAGGATGACGCAAGCGTGCGATGAAACAACATTCGCACAATGTCTGTCAGTCAATCGTTCTCTCATTGATAGGTGCAATGCTTGTCTCTGGACTGGAGGCTGCCCATTTTAACAAATACGTTAAAAAATATGTTATTTAATACCTACCTATTTTGTTTTTATTTTGTTTTTCACTGTTTTTGTGAAAAATAAGTGAGAACTAGCAAATCCCCAAAATACATTTTGAGTTAGTTTTTTGATCCACTACCATTTCCCAAAGTTTAGCCGTTTAACCCGGGAACACCCTGTAGAATGGACTTACCGCCAAAATTAGGGTATAAGCAACAACGAATAGACTCGCACAAGTAGACGCGTGGACAAAAGCGTCAGTCTCACCTGGTTTGGTTTGCCCGTGATGAGGTGAGGGGTTCAAATCTCGGTGTGGTTTACTAAGGGGTTTATGTAAACTGATTTCTCACGCAAGTTCGGGTACATTTATTATACAATTCTAACTTCCTCCTATCTGTCCCATTAATTTAAATATGATAGCCGTGACGAGTAGTAGGACATACACAAAAAAGTGAAATTTAATTTAAAAATAAAAGTAATATATTCCCAAAATAGGGCCTGACCATAACTTTAATCGGCTATAAATAACCTTTTCAGAAGAAATACAAACTAATGTAAGTTAAGAATTAAATAGCCAAAGCTATTATTTATGCTTTTAGTGGGAATTACTCCATATAGATATCATATTCTAAAAATTGAAAAATGACACCTGGACACGGGAATCGAACCCGGGATCTTTGGCTTAGTACGCCAATGCTCTGACCTGAATAGCTCAGTGGTTAGAGCATTGGCGTACTAAGCCAAAGGTCCCGGGTTCGATTCCCGTGTCAAGGTGTCATTTTTCCATTTTCAGAATATGATATCTTAATGTAAGTTAGCCAACCTTGGCAAGAAATTCCCTATATTTGTCTTAAACCCACCAACATTCATACTAAATATCAAAAGTGACAGCAATAGGCGTATTAAAACATAAAAGTAGATTTGGTATATTTTAAAGCTGTCAGATGAGGGTGGAGCTATGACTCTAGTGGTAATCAATCCTGACCTGGCGCAATGGGAAGGGTTTCTCATCCTCATTCCAGGTGAATATCTACTTTCCTCACGCTCTACTATCTCATATAAGCCCTTCGTCAATGAGTGATGGAAGGGACTCCGGGTTAACGTTCGTATTTTTACAGTTTTCATAAAAATTGGTCAAAATTAATCAAACATTGTCCAGTAGAAACGTTTATTTTAATGTCCTACACTCGGTAGTATCAACACTTCTTGAATCTATGTCATGGATATAGTGGACTTAAGAGGATAATTTTATTAAATGAGGATAAAGTCTCTACTGAATCAATGTTTTATTTATTTTAACTCGCGTTACCTTGCGTCCCCCTCCCCCCCACGACCCCCTTAAGTTCCAGAGAACCTCGTGTTAGATGAGTTGATAAATACTTGTTTATTAAATATATTTTTAAATTTATATCTGTGTAAACACATGTGCTAAACACAGGGCTATAGAGGATCGTAAGAGTAAGTGTTTTAGGTTAATGTATTATTAATCAGAGAGCCGGGTGATGGAACCGTGGCAAGAACCAGAGGACAACACACAACACAGGCCGTTGAAAGAGTACACTTTGAGTTCTGGAGATAATAGCTCTATGGAAATAGCACCACTGCTTTTATTGCTGTTACTTAGTAGAGATATAAAACTGAAACACTCCAACCAGGGGAACCTTTTATTGCTGTTACTTAGTAGAGATATAAAACTGAAACATTACAACCAGGGGAACCTTTTATTGCTGTTACTTTGTAGAGATATAAAACAAACACTACAACCAGGGGAACCTTTTATTGCTGTTACTTAGTTGAGATATAAAACTGAAACACTCCAACCAAGGGAACCTTTTATTGCTGTTACTTAGTAGAGATATAAAACTTAAACACTCCAACCAGGAGAACCTTTTATTGCTGTTACTTAGTAGAGATATAAAACTGAAACACTCCAACCAGGAGAACCTTTTATTGCTGTTACTTAGTTGAGATATAAAACTGAAACACTCCAACCAAGGGAACCTTTTATTGCTGTAACTTAGTAGAGATATAAAACTTAAACACTCCAACCAGGGGAACCTTTTATTGCTGTTACTTAGTAGAGATATAAAACTTAAACACTCCAACCAGGGGAACCTTTTATTGCTTTCCTTGCGAACACGAGATACTTATAAACACCATACTGATACGAGAGAAGTGGGTGGTGCATTCCTTGGCTAGTCCATCTACCAGTTACCAGGGCTACCTTCTGGTACTCTCTCACTATCACGCTTTTTCACCTCCATTAAAAAAGTGTGGAAGATAAAAAAAGGGGGGAATAGTACGCAAAGAGGGCGGGATTCTTTTTTTTTATTTGAAAAATAAAATATTCTTACCATCTGTGAACACAAAAACAAATTTACAATGATAGCAAAATTAATATTATAAAATAGTCCTATATAATTTAAAAAGTTACCTTGATCACAGAAGAACGTTAGTATTTGGAACGTAGATATTAAAAATAATGTCACAACATGGGACCTAAAAGTATTTTAATACGCAATAGTTAACATTTTTAACATCATAGAATATCCCAACCGAACAAAGGCTCGGTTTCCGAATGTTAACAACATATTTTTCATTAAATCTCGGGATCCATGAAATTTCTTGCACAAAACTACCGTCTTTTAATTTTCTAAACCATTTACAATTATTTTACCATATAAATGTTGCTATCATTGGAAATTTGCTTTTGTTTTCGTGTGTATGAATGCTAAAAAATATCGTATTTATCATGAAATAGAAAATAAGTTAAAAGAACCCTCACTTTATTTACGTACTATTCCCCAAACGTGTCTTAAGAGCAACCGATAAAACAGACACATTAACTAAAATGGAATTCGTTAAAAGCCACATACAAACTAGAAAACCGTAAAGTACATATTATTCGTTAACGATGAGATGACCTTGAACTCTAAGAAATATAACATTATGAGGCCAAGTCAAAGGATGGGTGACAAAATCAGGTAAAGTAGGATGTGGGTAGGAGCATGATTTTAGAAAAATACTAACATAGAATTCCACCCAATTAGCGTACTAGTCCCAAAGTATATTTCTCGGTTGTTTTAAAACAAGGACCGTGAGGTGTACCAGCCTTGTGCGGGGCCAGGGTAAGTGAACTCCAAGACTCGACATACCTTCCTAGTTGGACCGTGAGTGGCCGCTTGCAGCTGATGAGGCTATTTCCGGAGGCTCCTACAGTCGTCTCTTGTCAAGGTCACACCTCGTCTCGCGCAACACGAGGAACACACGACAGTAAAAATTACACAACACACAATCTGTTCCTTCAAGAGACAACTTCCCTGTTCAGACGCGACGCGGGAGACGCGAGTTTGCGACGGCTGTTTTTAGCGTCCGCGAAACTACCTCTCATAGGTCACGGCCGCCGCGACGTCTGTCCCATCTGAGGACGCCAACGGACGTGGGTGTATACTTTCCTTCAAGGTTGGGTGTACCACACTCTTTAACACCACGTCCACACAAATCTCAAAAACATGTGCGGGCCAAAACTCTCCTGAGAGGAAAAAGTTGATAGACAAAGTTCCGAACTAAGAAAAGTACAAAAGATGTATTTCGTGAGGGTGAAACCAAATAGCAACACTTTTAATCTTATTTTGTTTAAGGATTCAATAAAACAAACTTTAAAAAAATTGTTTCGCGAAAATATTGTTTTTTTTCCTTCCTTTAAAACTCACTCATAAAAAAAAGTAATCTCTTTATATACTTTATAGCTGAATATTAAAAAATAACAATCCAGGATACGATAACTATTTTTTACGGATCTTATAAAACAAATAAATTGCTTTAATTCACTTTTGTCAGTCACTGATATGTAAACAGATATAATCGCACGTGAAAGAAGAATCCGTGTGTGAAGAAGTCTCTCACGTGCACCGAGCTAGACTCGAACCCGGCCACGAAGCTCGACTAACTGAAGACACGCACACACCTGACCGCGAATAGACCCTACCACACTTGTCGAAGGACGAGGCGGCAATAAACCGAGCCGAGCCGAAGCCGCTCAACGCGCGGTAACCAATCTCCCCCCTCCCTCCCTTTACCACTCCTACCCCTCTCACTTGACACACACCGACCCGGCGTCGCTCATTGGCCGCCCGCGCCGATGTCTCAAAAAAGAGCTCCTCAAAACCTTCATTGACTAAAAGGGGCAAAGTTTGTATTCATGCACTCGCAGATTCTTTTCATGTCACAGATACCACCATTTGTATATTAAATATAGTCGAGTTATGGGCGGTTCAAGGTGCTCATTTCTAAGCACTCTCTTTAGAAGCAAAGCAACCTATCTTCCAATTCTACCCATTTAACGCACAATTTATAAGCTGGCTGATTACTTCAAGACACGACTTACAAACAAACTTAATCCTAGAACAGACAAAGCACTCATTCCATTGTTTTTTTTCAAATCACGGCTTATTTTTACCCGTTCGGGTTACACGACTATGTACTAATTTATTTGTGTTTGACATGAGGAAGGCTAAATTTAAAGGAAGTGTACCTGCATTTGTTTGTAGGGAGAGTGGGTAGACCATGTATTAACAACCTCAGTACACCCGACAGGGACTAAA